>JAMZAV010001709.1:0-134814 GCA_024449915.1 Sweltsa coloradensis
AATTAGCATCCATTATAAATATGACAAATCAAATTTTAAATGCTTGGAATAAGTGATAGCAACTCTGACTCCATACTTCTGTTTATGGTCGTTTAAAAATAATTTTGTTTGTGCATACACGCGACGTGCTTTGAGATTGTATGCGAGAGAGATGTTAAAATAATTTTAAAAACACAAAGGGAAAATGTGTTTCTGACAAAAAATATAAAAGATCCCTCTTGAAACCCCTTTGGTTTTGGGTTTTTGCAAAGTTTGCTAATTTTTTTCTACACAGCCAAACAGAAGATCTGATTTCACTTTATTGTTCATTATTCGCGTTTGAACCTCTAGGATCGACTTTGTGAAATTTCCAATATCCTAAGATTTTTAAAATTAATTAAACGCCAATGTTGAAAAATATTTGTTTTCTTAAGCAATGTATGAAAAAGAGTCATAACTTGATTTCAGTTGAGTCCCTTCAGTTAAACAAACCTTTTGATTGAGTAACTAGGTTTTTGGGAAGTATGTGGTAATTGTGAAGGGAATGTCCTATATTTGATAAGACTCGCAATAATGACTGGAGAAAACCTTGGAAATAAGTTTTAGTCGGGATTGCCGATGGCAGGGGCGAATCAGAGCCTCGTACGTAACGCATGAAGAACATATGAAGGTGTATCAGTTTAGTTTAGATGGGGTTAGTGTTGGTGACTTAAACCGTATAGATATAGATTGCAAGCAGGATGAACTCGTGATAGTGTTGTCATAAAAACGAGGTTTTATTTGATTTCACGGAAATAAAAGGGAACGTAAAATTCAGCAGTAACTTTCTCGACAAGCATAACCAGAACATTTAGGTGACTTTGAAATGAAACTGTGAGCTGGCATGCGCGTCTACTTTTGCATATATCTACCAACCAATAACTTCGTGAACCAATTTAATTCCGCTTATTAATTGAGGTGTCATGACAAGATACGATTTAATAAAATATCTAACTCTCCGACGGTAGATCCAACTTTTAAGAAGTGAGTTTTATTAATTGTTCAAGGGGTCTAATTATCAGTGCCAGGAACCACGGAATGAAACCCAATTTAATAACTTACAAAAAGAGAGCCCCTGGCAAAATATCCTATAAAAACTCTCGAGAACTTTTACGCGGGATTCTTACTGCCAAACTCATTTACCTACTCTTTTATTAATGTCGTTTTTGCTTTGTTTACACTGAAACAAACAAACGGGTTTTTAATTTGTTTGGAAAAATATTTGTTTTCAATTTAGCCCACCTTTTAATTATCTTTGTACTACATTAACACATTGTGATGGCTCTATGTAAATTATTAATTAATCACAACGACAAGAGTAATTACTAAATAAATAGAAACCTAATCTGTCGAATTACATGGATATGAAAATTGTGCACGATTGTCATTATCTTTTGTCACGTATTCATAAAGGAGAAATACGAACGCATGGAGTTTTCAATGTTTTAATTGTATTTCCATCCGTAGATTTCATTTGTGTAAACACATTAAAAAAACTTTGGATCTCGCCATAAGCCTAAATCAATTAGAGCCACTGAACACTCGCTTCAATTCCACTTCAAAAGATACTCGAAAACTTTATTACCTAGGTTCACAAAATAATAATTAGTCCTTTTGCAATGTTTTGCAAACATCCGGCGTGCTTACAAATTGCTTAAAAAGCGTTTTCTTACTAAGTCTTACGGAATGTTTCATTATAAAGGGAAAGAGCTTGTTTGATGTGCTATACCCTCTCTGCTTATTTCTTGTTCCCATCATTAAATAACCGTAGTTCTTTGTTGTAGGCCAACAATGCTGAATAGAATTAGCCAGGTAATTTATAGGTTTCATAGACTTTATCCCTTTCAAGAGCACGTGTATTGACGAACTGGGTTAGATTCCGAAACACATCACGTCTCTGTACGTTCGTCGGTACGTCCGTCCGTTTGTACGTGCGTCACTCTCTGTACGTTCGTCGGTACGTCCGTCCGTTTGCACGTGCGTCACGTCTCTGTACGTTCGTCGGTACGTCCGTCCGTTTGTACGTGCGTCACGTCTCTGTACGTTCGTCGGTTCGTCCGTCCGTTTGTACGTGCGTCACGTCTCACGATGAACATTGAACCATAACCTCTGCTTAACATACGAGGTTTTGCTGACATTACCCTCTAGAAAGGGTTGTACATAATTTTTTCTGATGACTGCGAGGGCTAGAGGGATGGGGCTAGCACAACATAAAGTATTAAAGTATGCCACCATTAGTAAAAGCTGAAACAAGCGTTGAATCCTCTCAATGTAGGGTACACCCGTCCCCGTACTTGTTCTAATACTATTTATTACATAACTACTAAAATGTGCAGTACGACAAAGTTAATTAGAGGTAAATATGGATTAATGTGATTGAATATCGTCATTTATCATCAGAGTCATGTGACCTGTTACATTAGCTAGTCAATCAACTTTAATTACTAATGGAGATAATTATGCATCTCGCTACGTTGTGCGTAGTTCATTGTTGTTTCAGGAAAATTGGGATATACTTTTGTGTAATAATAGTGTGTTTAAATGTGTATAGTGTGTAGTGTGTAAAATATGTATGATAGTGTGTTTACAACAGTGGATGATCAAGCCATTGAAAAGATTATGCTCATTATATCAGTAGGCATTTGGTTAATAAATATAATTTGAATAATCATCGAGAATTCACCAGCATACTCATACAATGAACTAAACATTCTTAAGAATATACATAACATTTTTTAGCTTACTGGGAATTTAAGTATTCTAAAAAATATTTACTATGGAAGAATTCAGAATAAAATCTAACGTAAATCAAGAACTGTTAGCTTATAAACAACATGATTTGCTAATCACTATATATTACAGTTGAGCATGACCAAACGAACAACGAGCAATGAACCATAGAGTAAAAGAACTCAACTTAACAAATAGTAGCATATAAACACTTTGCACATGGCCCCAACCGCATTGTTCACCGGTAACAAATAAAGCGCGGCAAATGTAAGAATTAAATAAAAATAAAAATAATTGGATGAGCGTAGCGAGCGAAGCGAAGACTTCAATTTCACTGACCCCCCAAAAAATTTAGCTCGGGTGTTTTTTTTTTTTTTTTTTTTTTTTTGTTTTTCCGTCTGTTTGTTCGCTCTCTACCGCGGGCAAACGGCATATGCGATCTGGATGAAAATTTGACACGACCTTTGAAATCTCTAAACTTAGACTTGCTACGTTTTTGGGTACAATCGAAGAAAAATTTCTCATGAATATCGTACTTTTACGATTTTTTTCGATTTTTTGTGCGATATTTTCGTGACATTTGGGCCGATTCTGACCAAACGGGTAGGGCTAAAACGTTCATATTTCACATGGACATTATGGTAATGGTGATGTGTTGCTTTCTGAAAGAAAAAGTTGAAAAGGTTAGCCAGAATCTATAGAAATAAAGCTTTTAATACAAGTTTTTTTGATTTTTTGTGCGATATTTTCGTGCCGTTTGGGCCAATTCTGACCAAACGGGTGGGGCTACAACGTTCATATTATACATGGACATTAGAGTTATGGTGATGTAGTACCTTTTGAAAGAAAAAGTTGAAAAAGTTAGCTAGAATCCATAGAAATAAAGCTTTTAATATAAGTTTTTTACGGTAAATAATACCAATTGACAAGAAACAATAGAAACTTGACAACAATCACCTACAATGCGTAGGCAACAAAACAAAGCACTTGCAAAAGTAAAGATATCCCACGCAAACTAAAAACTTTAAAAAGCTCATCCATCAACGCGGCGGGACTTTAGCGTTTTCCTAGTATTAATGAAATAATAATAATAATAAAAATTAACAAGTTGAAGAGCATCGTAATTACTACATGTCTATACTCTCAGTAAGCACCCCCTTCTGTCTGCTAAAACGTTGATTTGCTTCAACGAGGTCCATCTTTAGAGCGATGTTTAGCTGGTTTTCAATATTTGTGTGGCAGAGTGACGTCCCTTGCAATGTTCCCCAATCTCCCCTTCCCAGGAAACTTATTTATGTAACTTATTGCCATTCAACTTCAACGCTGGCAGTAAATAAAATAAAACTTGCTTTATATTCTCCTACCCGCAACCCCAATAATAGGACTATGGTAATTTGTACCTCATGTCCGAATCTAATACCCAAACCTGTCAGTTCAAATTGGGCAATATCTACGTGTTTGATATAGTACGCACCGCAAAGTAACGCATGCATACCGCATACGACGCATCTATGTAAATGTGAGTCCACCGCCAGGTTTCTCTTTGCCATTCGAGTAATTCTGAGCACGATGTTCGCATTACAATTCCCGTCGTGCTCCCGTCTCTAATACCCTGACCACGTGGGCATTACTGCAATCAATGTGATGTCGCCCTTTCTTACTACCGCACCGCAAAGACCAGGGCTATACGGTGGCTTCCCTCAAGGCCCGTTCCCGTAAGGCCCGATACCTTTTTTTCCCTTAAAGCCCACTTTTATACCTGTTTATAAAGACCATGTTACACAAGGGTGTACATAAAGCCCGTTCCCTTAAGGCCTGTTCCCGCAAAACCCGTTCCCTTAAAGCCCGTTCCCTTAAGGCCCGTTCCCGTTCCCGTTTTTCGATTAAAAAAAGCTCCAAATGTTTGTTTTAAAAATTTTATTTCAGCTTTTGATGTTTTCTTTTGTGTGATTCAACAGCTAAATAGATAATACACATTTTTGTGTTTTATTTATTCAAAACAACGCTGTAATAGATCAGTTATGGATCAAATACGGCAATCACTTGCAGAAGTGTATAGCTACTCTTTGCTTGCAACTTTCCTCTTTTTCAATTGTGAAAAATTAAAAATTAATCACTGATTTTCATAAATAATTGGAACCAAGTTAACAATACGAATACGTTTAAGATACAGACACACCACATAAATATAGACATGTAAATTGTGGTAAACCATTGCGCCGTTGATAGTGCATTACCTACGTTTATGATATATTTATTAATGCAATTAATTTAAGCCAAAATTTAATTGATAATATTGTAATTGTTAATGGAAGACTTTTCATGATAGTAAAATATGTTGTTACCTGGTACATCGGCAATAGTTGTGCATTTACTAGATTCCTGTTACTTTAATTGTTTACCTACAACTGCAGTTTGATTACACCTATGAAAATCTAATAAAAATGCGATTAAATTGCAATTAAATAATAAAAGGGAGGGGAGGCTAACCACTAACCCTAAGGGAGGGAAACGGTTGCGGGCCTTGCGGGAACGGGCCTTAAGGGAACGGGTCTTAAGGGAACGGGCCTTAAGGGAATACACCCTTGTGTAACATGGTCTTTATCAACAGGTAGAAAAGTGGGCTTTAAGGGAAAAAAGGTATCGGGCCTTACGGGAACGGGCCTTGAGGGAGGTATCCGGCTATACAGCTTCAACTGCACTCACTATCCCGTCTCTAATGCATTTCTCTTGATCAAAGGTCTATATTAAACACATGCATTTGAACGTATTCATAAAATATATAGTTTTGAAGTGTTTAAACTATGTACTTACTCGAGACGATTTAACTACATCTAAGATGTATTCAATGGCCATTGTTCGTGTTAAGTTTAGAGTAGTCTAAAGTAAATCTTTGCTCTCAAGGCAACAACGGACTCGGGTTGGAGAGTATCATTGAATATTTCAAAAGCAACTCTCTACCAACTTTAGCACATCTACCATAGCATACTGATTTATACGCTTTATACAAGTTATACAACTTACAAAGTTGTTAGACCAGTGGAATTCACCTCGAAGGCTACATCGACATAGTATGTAATTGGCTTCTAAACTTCCGTAGTACTCGCCCATACATGTAGTCCGGGGGTCATTCTTAAAGGGATATTTAGCCGCAAATCCAGAAAATCTAACTGATAAGTATAACTCTGAACAAGTTTGGGTACGGTAGAGCACAAAATAGGGAACGAAGCTAACCGATATTATACCACGGTTATCCAGCAGAACAGACGAACAGAAAGTGATGAGTAAAGGCGATCTTTGCTTCCTTATATAAGTTCTCTATAGTCACAAAATTGACCCAATGAATATCAAGTCTAGTACTGATATTCCTTGCAATTCCGCTCCATGTATGGTTTGGCCATCCCTGATGTCTTCTGCCAATCCCCCATCCTTTTCATCCTCCCCCCACCCTCCCCCCCACCCCCACCTGTCACTCACCACGAGATCTGGTCCGTCTTGCTGACTTTTCTTCACACACTCAATTCAATTGGCTCATTGATATGTACAAGTGTAGAAAAGGATCCTTGCAAAAACTTTTACCGCTGAGAATCGTATAAATGTAAAATGGTGGTGTATTGATTTTCAATAAAAGAACACGCATGTTCATATTCTATCTTCCGTGAGCAGGCTTCAACATTATTGTTAGTCCGTGGATTGTAGAATTACAAGATAATCAGATTGGTGGAATGTACGACCTGAGCACGAGAATATCTTCAAACTTTATTAGGCGGGAGTGAATTGTGAATTCGAAGTGATTAGAAGCACCACTCGTGTTAATGTAATGTTACTCGTTAAAAAATTTAAGTACACCAGCGAACTGACGACGGTCTGACTAAAATACCGTGTTCAACTCAAAGAAAATATTATATTTAAAAATCAACTGTTACAATCTACACACCGACATTCGTTTTTAACATGAGGCTAGTTTTTGTTCTTTATAGTAGATTTTTGTATTTTGAGTAATATTCAAGTACTCGATTTGAGCACAAGTATTATGGTTGATAGTAACAAAGTATTATTTTTTAGAAATTGTGTGCAATTATTTCAACGCAAGTTTGTAATGTGTGTGTGTGTGTGACTGTGTGAGAGAGAGAGAGAGAGAGAGAGAGAGAGTGTGTGTGTGTGAGCGCGCGCTCTTTATCGGTGACAGTGGTTACAGAAAACGCATGCAAACGGAAAACAGAACGCAGCTTTTTCATGTTGCCCATATATGTCTTGTACTTCTCCATGAAATATCTCTAAATGGCATTTGAATGAGTCAATTTGGTTCATCGGGTGTAATATCGACATCTGAAGCGCCGTGATTTGCTAAAATGGCTAAAGGATTTGAGTGTGGACAATTACCCCAATCGTTTACCCTGAGATAACGACAGGGCCAATCGTCCTCCCCTAATCCACCGTTAGAACTAGTCAAAATATAGATTCCCCTCAATGCCAATTTAGATACTGGTAGGCAGTGTAAAGTAAATTCAGTTTCCAAGGTTTGTTCATTTGTTTATATATTCAAATCTTCGATTTTCACCATATGACACGGTATAAACAGTTTCTAATTTAGAAAAGCATTTGCTTAATATGACTTTAATATCAATTAAAGAAATTAGCACCCTCTGTTATGCAAAAAAACTTTCACACACAAACAAACACGCACATGCCCACACGCACACTCCTACGCACATTCTCTGTTATTGCACGCACTGAAAATTCCCCTAGTCGGGGCAGCTGGTAAACTTAATAGAGAAAGGTATTTAAATAACGACAGGGTGGGTTTTTATCCCAGATAAAGACTCTTTTAAAACAGTAGTGTGTATACACGCTCGTTGCCACTTCCGCTCACCAGGCTGTAGCACCGTCAGTTTGTGTCAGTCAACGCTATCACGAGACCTTTTCATGTCATGGAAAAACGAAAAACGATTTCGTTACTTGGTTCCCCTTCATTTCGTTGGCATATTATCACAAGGCCGTTTTTAAACCGACTACACCATCTGGACATGCCTTCAGAATCACCCTAGAAAATACGCGATTGCTTTTAGTACACGGAAGTTGAAAGTCAACACAGACTCGGGTTATTAATGAGGGAAAACATCATCTCTTTATGTTATCAATATACAGGGCGTGGGTTGCCACAATGGGATCATTTTGCGGAGTTAATCTGGTAAGTGCAGAATATCAATTACGTTGTAGGCTACGTTTACACTCGGCCAATCATTTTATGAAATAATCTTCAATCTCACCACTCCGTTTGCATTGTTTTGTCTTAATCAATATTCTTGGTAATCAACATGCTCACTTGCAAATGTATGCGTGCTGGTTCTTTCAATAGAATATGGCTCCCGAATGGTCGAACACGTGATACTCTACACAGAGGGGTGTGGGTTTGATTACGTTTTACTTATAATGAAAAACCTTTTATAAACCTTTTATACGTTTTTTCTCGTACAATAGTGTGCCACACCCGTATATCCATATGCAATCCTTCTGTCAAAATATGATTTAGGCGACATTGCTAATAAGTAATAATCAAGCTACCGGTTAAAACATTCAGGCCATATGGCAATCTTACTAAACAACTACTTACTCAAAATACAAAAAAGACTCAAATTGTTATTTAATAAATTAAAATTAGAAAAATAAATTGTAGCATGCGACCACGCTTCAAACGGTATAAATAATTGGTCACGGTGTTTTAGGTTGTGGCGGGTTTAAATATGCCTTGTGGGTGTTGAAATAAATGAGGAAGTTTGCAAATTATTCAACTGTTACATTGGAAATTAGAAGTAAACAAGTCCGATCCGAACTCCACACACTCAATTAGAATCGTTAAAGACAAAGGTAATTAATTACATTCGTTGAGATTCCAGAGACCACTTCAGAAATTAAAATATATTTAGAAGCTCTCCATCCTCTAGCTATAGATTTCATCAAAATGTGATTTCGTCAAAAAGTTCAAGAAAGTTTAATAAATACCAGGTTTTAAATTGCCCATCTCGAAATTTCATCAAAATCAGCTTATGAACAAAAAAATAACGAGGCAAACAAACTATTCAATGTGATTGAATTTCATGTTGACTTAGCAATACAAGCAAACAAAACTCCAAACTCCAATACAAAGAAGTTACAAAATAAAGTGACAAGATCAGGATTTCAAATATTATGAGTTTTAGCCTCTTTCGACAACTTAAGTTTAAAAATATTATTCTTGCAAAAAATGCAAACACGCAATACGGTCATGAACACGAACCTTAGTGCTTTAAGATAGCTTTAGAATACATCACTGAAACTGTTTAAGTAACTTTTAGAACAAGACATATTTAAAACAAAATTTTACGACAGAAATAATAATATCCGAACACAAAATTGCTAGAAAATGTGGTATGATTACGTAATTTGATTCAGATAAATAGCCGGGAAACTCTTCTTACTTGTATCAAACGTCAACAAAACTCCATGTCCACTTGCATCATCAAGGCTCAAAATTAAATAATACACTTTCAACCCCTAAACCGTTTATCAAAACAATAAAAGAGAAATACGTTGTTTGTAATCAGTGGTATAACGTTTAGTTGTCATTCTTTCTTTCTTTCTTTAACATATCTTTTTTTAAATGCGTTGTGTTGATACATATTCCTGAATAGCTCGTACCATCAGTAGCTACATTTTGAAATTATTCCATGGTGTTTTCATCGTCAATGTTCCTGTTTTTTATCAATCAATAGGCAATCCTTACTGAAAGTTAATTCTTCAGTTAATGCTAGGATTAGACCCTCTTAAATAGTCCCAGGACATTTTCTCCACAATTATATACATATATACATTGTAAACATACTTTAGCCACCAGAAAGATGTTTCACACTACATACTTTCTCAACAGAAACTGTAAAATATCTAAATTAGGTTGACATTAGCAATATAAATGCTAAATTATTGCTTAGTGTTGTTTTTTTTTAAACAAAATATTAATTATAAACAACTAACAATAATTTCAACTTCTTTTTAAATGAGAAATTATAATTAAATATTTATAATAAAAACTGTGAGGAATCAAGTGCGGTTAAAAATAAAAATATACTGGTGATGTTGGATAACTTATCAGAGTACTATGCCAACAGTTTTGGCATTTCTAAACTGTACTCTTACAATATTACGTTAAGCCTTCCACCTCACGGTAAGAGCTTATTTTATGTAACAGATTCCATTAAGTGGGTGTAAATAGAGCAAGGTATGTAGAGTTTCAAGATTTAAAAACAAGTAAAAGATATAAACCATATAAATCTATAGCTAGGAATGAATTATGGTTTAAGCAATAATTGAAACAAAACATTGATTTAGTTTCATTGTAATATAGCCACGTATACGTGGTTTACTTAATCGATAAATGTTGCATCACAGACAATAGAGTACACTACGTAGTGTACTCTGCTATCTGTTGTTGCATTATATTTTGTCAACCATGTATGATGTATTTGATAATATCGAAAGGGGAAAGATTTATATAAGTGATTTTTTTAGAAAATCCAAGTTTTACCTTTCTTTTTACTTTACACAAAATAAATTCGCTGATGATGGATTTATGTAAAAAGATGAAGTATAGTTTTCCGTTGTCTGGTCCAAAACATCAGAACTTTGTTACGTAATCTTTAAAAATCAAAGCCGAAAAATTGCTTCACTACAAAATTGCTGACTGGCTTAAATGCGTCCCGAATGATGGTAATGGTAGAGAGGAGAATTGGCTGGATTTCCATTGTATCAACCAACTTTACAGTACACCGGCACAATTTTCTTCTAAACCGCAAAGTGATCCCTGTGGGGTTAGTTCTGGGCCACTCCAACAAAATGTCTAAATACCCCATTTAGTCGCTGGGTTTGGGACTCGAAGCATTTAAACAGTAGTGTAGCCTAGAGGAGGAGATATATAAAACAATGAATCTACAGTTATAATACACGAATACGAAAGAGCAGTGCATTCTCATTCCACGCAGCTTTCTTGTGATTTAAAACAGGGGACAGCACAGTAGGTGCGAGGTTCTAAATAAACTATTTAAACTAAACTATTGATGGACCAAATGGATATTAAAAAAATTAATTTCACCTGGCAAAATTAAATCGCTTTTATAATAAGCTCAATATAATGCCTATTGCTTACACTATGCCACGTTCACTCGCACCTAAGCCATATGAAACGCTAAAATGGCACATAATTTGTATTGAATGTAATGTAGCTTAATGTTATCTTTAAGTACTATACACTTACAGAGAAACAAGCTTAGACCTTACAAAGATTGATAAACCCATTTATATATTTACCAGTTATTTGGCATGGTTGCGTATCTCTCTAAAAGCCTTTAATGTACCCTTAAGTCTTATTTAAATGGTTATAAACTAGTGTACTATCTATAATTGCTGTAGTCTATTTCGATTTGTGCTCATTGCTTGTACTCAATTTTTATCATGGTCGTTAACACATTAATAAAAACCACAATCCACTTATTTTACTGCAAACCGTATACAATACTCATGATGAGTGTACTTCGACGAGGCGATACCAGCAATTGCAATTTGCAAATCCTCCGGCGATTAATAATAAACTAGAAATTTGTAACGTTCAATTTCAACAAACAAATTCCGATACCAGTAATTAAGCCGATTGATCGTGAGTTGAGATTTTTTATTTACAATTTATAGTGTATAAGGGCGTATTGGTCAGTTGGGCAACATGCCAAATGGCCGGTGGTAGCAAGCGATACTGGCTGCACTATGGCCATTCTTTGTGACTGATGGCCCTCAGGTGACCGATAATGTGGGCTGTGTGTGTAGGCCGGTAGGCATCCGGCCACTACTGCTGTGCTTGTGATCGTGCATCATCATATTTATTGTTTTTCTTCTTGCGAGGGCACCAAAGCAAAGATCAGTCAAGATAGGTTTTTTTAGATTAAGAAATAACGAGTACATTTTCATGCTCGTTGTGCAATTTCTAAAGGACTTACCGAGAAAAACAATACGAGTGAAAAGAACTATCTGAGTCTAGACCAATATTCACGCACAACTTATTAGGGGAACAAAACTCCCCTATATGTATCACTTGTATGTCTGTCCGTCCGACCGCCCGTGTGCCACGTCTCTCATTTAAAACCGAACATGACCTTCATTTGGCATGAGGTTTATCTTGAGATTGTCCTTCAACAAGGATACAGCAGAGAGTGTGGGTGAGCCTGCGGGGCGTGGGGGGGGGGGCTAGTCGCAATCCCACGAACCCGGCACCTCCACCAAAACACACCTGAAAGCTCGGATTCGCTCCCTATGTGCGTACTCCCGTACTTGTGCGTCTATCGTTTTATTATAAAGTGGAAATAATAAAATCCATATGAACTAAATGTATCACAAATGGAGAACATTCATTGTAAAATATACTCAGTTGATTGTTTATGTGTCCCATAATAAAGTCAACTCGTGCAGTGTTGATTTTGTTATAAAAGCAATCATTGTGGCGATATTTACATCCATAGTTTAAGAAGCACATATTAAAGTCTACTTAAAATTGGTGTTCTTTAAAACGAAATCAATTTTAATCGTTGTAATGGTAAAGAATCTTCCAAATTAAAGCTGAACATTCCCGTAGACGATACTTTGCGACAACGTGTCAAAAACATATGTCAGAAGTCGAAACCCTCGCATATTTCTAATTTCCTCCGACAGCAAGTAGGAGATATATATGTCTAAATATACAAACAAAACACTAAATAAAATAAAATTCCCTTCTTAAATACGTTTAAACGGTTTCAAGCAAGACCAGGATCATTTGTTTATGAACGAGACCAACAAATTATGTCTGCATGCCTGGCCTCTCACACTCTGCGATACTTACACAAACAATCTGTTATAAATAATGTATTAAACGCGTTGTCTCTTGAAATTTTAAGATTATCAAAAGGCTTGCTCTAATGGAGAATCCAACCCATCGTTTGCCTAGGCCAAAGTGTATATAACAAGGCGATCTTTGCTGACGATGCAAAAATACTATCAAGTAACTGCATTAAATCTGAACCTCCCTCCCCCCCAAAAAAAAACTGCTTTCGAACGTAGTTCCTACAAAGGAGTAGGAACACTCCTTTTCCCTCCCACGCATCTATCATAACTTATTCATGAGGGCTTAAGTCTCGGATTATGTGAGACAATTGCCAGTCAATGACAGTCTTGAACGTAGGGATTATTTAAGTTCGAAAACACCAAATGTTTAACGCTATGAGGATTTGAGACATTTTCCTTCCCTGTTCAAACTTCCCCCTCTTCCCCTTTGTGTAACTCAGTCGTTAAATCTAGATGTGGGATATACATCCCTAGGATTTTATGTATGGTACTGGTAAGACAATATTCTTCGAGGAAACAGGAACTCTTATAAAACCCCGTATATCTACATGAGTTCTAATAAGGATCTCGGGATAGTAATACAAATGTGACACGAAAGTAATATTATCGAGTTGGTTCCATAATAAATTATTCAAATTTCAATTTACTTTGTTTCCGTTTAAAAATAAATAAACAGGAAACTGGGACGCAAAGCAGTTTTAAATTTCCTGCTATAGATAATTTAATTTCGCTAACGGATAAAAAAACTTGATTAATCTAGATAGATTGGTATGTAGTATAAATTCTTTTTAATTCTTGATTAAAATGCAAATTATACATTTGCATGAAAACATCAAAAAGAAAGAAAGCTAGTTACGAATTCGTTGAATTTATAAACTGTGTAGTGTTTGTCTTTCATCACTCTTATATCGGCAGCGTCATTGGGGCGTTAGAAACAATTTAGTCATCTAGGAATATGATAATAAGGGTTGAATAAAGATGGCTTTGTCATCCAGTGTGGTGCTTCTGTGAGGAGGTACGGCAATGCACCACAAGTACGCTGTCTATCGTATTGGGTTCGGCTGTCATCCCTTGCCAATCTGCATAACATACCCCATCCGAGGACAATACCCGGCTCTCGGAATCTTATGTTGTTGTTTCTGTCAATGACTCGAACTTTTCATAAATAAATACTTCTTTCACGTAACTAAAAGGCTATTTAAATAATTTGTCTTTTCCCTTACGAAGTAGTTTTAAAAATGTAACTCTTCTGCATACGTGAGATTTCACTTCTCAACAAACATGATCTACTAGTATTGTACAAGCTGTTGATTAAAGTTTGCATCACGTGACAATCGGAAAGGAATATTTACTAGAAAAGTAGAGGGGGAGAAGAGAAACAACCGACCTACCTCGTTGTTGTAACTGGCGTTTTGAAGAACAAAGACAACGACGATGAATTTTGACTACGGCTTTTCCCTCGAATTACAAGTTTGATATGTTTACATAAAAAACAAGGGAGTTTCATCACAACCCCCTCCCTCTCCTCACATCCGATGGTAGGATTCGGATCCAAACATGTAGGCCTAAGTTAGCGTCAGTGTTTTGATATGATCCAGCCTGTTTACCATCCTGCCAAGCCGGTGGCATTCGAGCGCTGCGTTACCATAGCTACCAACAACCACTAGCAACGTGGTCGACGACACGCAACCAATCTAAGCGTCACTAAACCAGGGATCATTGGGGATCCTGCCAGGAAATTGACTACAGATCACAAGACAAAACACTTGACATTGTTGCCAAACTCAAGAGGGAACCGTTTGTAAAACAAATTAGATATTACAGTGGCGTGTGGTTTGCACTTTGTACACTCGGTAAGAAAAGGAAGGAGAGAAAAATATATTTTTAATTTAAATATAATATTATCTTTAAAAAAGAAGACTTACGAATGGTTATTTATTAATGCAACGTTGCGTTAAAGTAACAATTTAATAAGGGTGTACGATATTACATGCTTTTTTTGTGAAAATGAATTAAGAACAAAATATGCTTGTCATTATTATGCTTAATTTTATCGGTGTAGTTTTTTTAAAGCTTTGTGCAAAAGTTTGAAGATGAATACTGATTATGTTATGTTATGTACTAGAACTTCAATAAAATCCTTGTATAGAATAATTTATAAAGTTTGCAATGACGACGGTGTTTCTATACGGTGGAGTTCTGGTTGCTATCAACCGCAGTATGTGCTCAGCCTATGCACAAGTGGCCGCCCCCCGCCCCCCACTTCGCCCGGGCCAGAAGCTGAGAGTCTCTTGGTTTGGTTGAGGACATGGCATGCTAGATTGCCAGAGCGTATTGGTTCACCCAACTGTAGGCCCTCAAATGGGACATATACTGTATCCACCTACCCTACTCTACCTGTCCCAGTTTGCCCGCGTCCCAGACAAGAAACAAGAAATTCAGGAATAGAAAGGTTGAAGAGATCCAACAATGTTGCACACATAGCTATAAAATATTGATTGTAAAATTCTTTACTTGCGAATAGTATGTCCAACACATCAATAAACTAACGTAAAAACTTGAGAGTCTACTATTGATTTTTATTTATTTGTGTTGTCTAAATTTAGCAAATCTATAGTACTCGAAGTTACGTTTTTCACGAACTAGACATTTGCGTCTGCACTCTGCTCGATTTTCTCTTGGCCCCGACATGATTGCGTGCCGATGTCGATATTTTCTTTCGTTTTCTAGATTGCTTGCGTGCCAATATATTTTTGCCTTCCATTAGTTATTGTAGTCAATATAATGCCTTCGAAATTGGGTTTATTCTTGGCCTAGATTTTCTTATTTTTTATGCCTCTCGGTTTCCTTGTCGGATTATTCCGTACGAAAAGAGCAAGGGTGTGGTATGGTCGTGTGCACAGACTTGCGAGGTGACCTGCGATCCGCGTTTCACATTCTGATGAACAGTTTATAATCGATACCGGTGCTTGAGTATGTCTGTGATAGTGTTTAGAACAGGCATACTGTTTCTTATAAGATGATATAGATACGCCGACACTGGCGGTTGCCACGAACTTGTCACTGCCACTCCTTACTAAACGCTTAAATTTATCAGTCAAAGGTGAATCCTTGGTAGATTCCTCCCAATCATCAACTTTCCTCATCAGATAGGTATAGCTGAAGAGAGTCAAACATGCAAATGACGTGTACTTAACAGTTTGCAATTACTCTAACAATTTGTGCGTAACCTAGCTTTTTTATTATTGTTAATACCAACAGTTATATTTTCGGAAGTTTAAAGAGGGGGGGGGGGGGGGCAAGGTTAGTTCTCTTTGAGCACACGCCTTGTAATTGACATTCGTCAGAGAATTTGACTATATTATCAACGAATACATGCGTGTGAGTTGACGTTCATATAAGAGTTTTATGTCAATTATAATCTACTTCTGTGTGGCACTCTGATTCTGGAAATGACAGTTTGACGCAAAGTTAATTTCCCGTTAGCACCGATTCTCTTATGACTGACACAACCTGGGGTCGGAACTGAAGGGGGGGGAGTTAACACGAGAAGTGTGGGAGGGGGGGGGATTTCGGGAATTTCAAAGGTAAGTTTATAAAACGACCACAAATCACTATTGTTAATTATTATAAAGTTGATTATGATTACGCAAACAAATTTGCAAGTCATTAATCATAATCATGGCAAATGATAAACTTAATATGCATTTTGATGTACAAGAGGGTTTGAAGGGGTTATACAAACATAAATCTGATCCAAATCTTGATTTTGACTTGCTCTATTGAACTATGCGAATTAAATACATACGTGTATAGAATAATATTTACTTTGTAGGTTGAAAGAGAAGTAATCAAACGTAAGGTATGTTGATTAAAGCGATAACATGAGGTAGCAACTGTTATTATTCAAATAATGAATCTTTACATTAGGCTTATTGCGGAGGCAAGATATTATCCGACGATAGCTTATCTCGTCAATCTAAGTAGAATTATATGGTAATGTAGTTGTGTACTTGGTAAAACCGACATGTTATATCTTTTACAGAAAGTAGCTTTATCTCGGGCATTGCTACTTTTTACAATCACGGGTACGAGAATTTCTAAAAGAGGGAGCACACACACCACAGAACGTCGAAGAAGGATACAAAAACATGACTAAATTTGCCGTTCGTTGATGGTGTTGTTTGGGGCGCTGGATGAGCTTCAGTCAATCTAGTTACCGTGGCAAAAATCATCGTTCTCCTGATTTTTTCGGTTAAAAATCTAAAATCCTTCCCTTTTCAGGAAGGATCTTCAAGAGGAGTAGTCTACGAGCCTGTTTCGTATTTCTTCCTCGTTGTTCCATCCCATTCATTAATCACATAGTTATCGTCTCCGTCGGCATTTGTTGCATAAATATGAGGCGTAAAGCCTAATAAACAAGGAGTAAAACCAACTTGTAGCCATTATTTTGGGAAACTCTTCCACGCACCCTTCTTCAGGCGTTTCTGAATACTGATGAGGTTTGGTGGCCTCCCGTCTTAAGGAGGGTGGAGGGTGGGCCTAAACTGTGTGCCCATAAATCGCTGGAATTACATGAGGCGGGGATCCCTCGATCCTCTGCTTCAAACACGGTTATCACATATTTCGTGGTAAACTTGAACTTTGGTGAAATCACAGTGTTGAAAATAATTTAGTTCTGTTACGCATGCTCAGGACGGTTGGACGACTGACGAAATAAATTCTTGATGACGTCATTTGCATTGTTGGTGGCCATATTGCCATACAGAAAACATTGACTTCACAATATATAACGCTATATAACCCCTTACACGTAGCCATTTTTGTACAATGTAGAAGAAATACTTCCTTGAATATTAAGTAATGGAGTGCGATAAGCCGAAATTTGTAGTTGGGTCAAGGATTTGGTACTCGACCTATTAGTAAGGTACTAAGTATAGTTAGTAGTACAAATGCTAATGAAATAATCATGATTTTGGTGGAGGTGCCGGGTCATTAAAAGCAAGTGTGAAGCCGTAAAAATCGTTTTACATTTTTGCACTACCTTACCAACCCTTTTTAGCCTAAATAGCGACCACAGTTTTTTAATAAATTGGTTTAAATTTTGGGGTTTTGAACCTGTTTGGCATTAATAATAAAATTTTGTTATCAACATCAAAACTTTCATGTAATATCAATGGCTGAATCATATGCCATAACATAGAGCTAATTTCGTCCGTACATGATAATTAGCATTAACCAACAAGGTTGACTCGAGCGTAAAGCGCGCAACTCTGATTCTGTAGGTCCCGGGTTCGAACCCCGTCGAGACCGGTAATCCTGAATGAAGGTTTTTTGCGAGGTTTTCCTCAATTGTTAATTTTTATCAGTAGTTTCTCTATTTGATAACACTTGGTGCATTTGCAAATGTGCGTGTGCGTGTGCGTATGCGTATGCACATTCTTTTATGTTCACGGTAAGTGCAATTATTAGAAGGAGCAGACTTGCCTCTATGATGGTGCCAGGCGCTTTAAGCTTGGCCTTTTCGCCACCTTAAGTAATGTCTCTTAATTAGGAGCCATCTAGATATATCGCTGAAGGTGTCTCTATTAATTGACTTTTATAGCCTGCGATAGAAACTCGATCGTTTCAAAAAGGAGAGCAACGCACCTCGATGTAATTGAACTTACAAACAACTGCCTTACTAAGTTTATATATAATTCTCTTCAGGAACGTGAACACCACATTGAAATAAACTTAAAACACGGTTCACTTTATCGTTCTCCGTTTCAGAGCTGTGCCAAAAATATGTTACACACGTTTTTTCCAGTGATGAAACGAACAACGATTAACTAAAACGTTACCTTGGAAATAACACTGTTTATTTACTCTAGCTCCGACTTATTAATTACTATCTCGGTCTGTCTCTATTCTTAAAAGTTAAATTCCACTTGATTATAAATATATCGGCTTTTTATAGATGAATGCCAATGTAGTGAAAACTTGTGAAATAAATAACAGTAGTATCTACTTCTACTAACATCAATGTTAATTTTCATGAATGGGATGTAATTATTACGGGATAACCCAAGATAGGGAGCGAAGCTACTTCATCAACAAATTGATGCAGAAAGATACACGCGTATAATTTCCTGTAACGTTTGGGTCTCATTGGTGCTGGTCTGGTGTCAGGCGGATAGAATTCCCTCTTTGGGTTTTCTCTAGCCTCTTTTTATCTCGCATCGAGTTTTCGAATGTGCGCTGGCAGTGTACAGTTTGGTATTTTAAAAGATGTCCTGGGAAGCGTCTCAATGTGAAAACTTCGAACATGACCAACAATAATTGACATGTGCTTTCATTGTAAGCATTGCCCTTCAACATGGGCAATACGGAACGTCTTTCTTGTATCTGGGGGGTCAGAGTTGCAAAGCTAGTACCACTGAATGGAGGAACGTCGTTTAACCCGGCACCTCCACCAAACCTCTTTGAAAGTTAAGCTAACTTACAAACGGCAACTATGCCATCTATTTTGGTTACTCCGGTACCCGCGCTTGTGAATGTTAGGAGATCCAACTTACTAGTTCTCAACCTTTCATTACTTTTTCCCAAGTGAAATATCCATGGTAGAGTTAATTTGCATTGCGATGTAAAAGCGAAGAGGAGTCTTTATCTACAACCTGACATGAATAACGCATTTGAAAGCCTTTTAGAATCAGCTAGCACGTGGATCCAAATCCCATTACGTCACACAACCACACGACACAAGTCCATTCCCGTTGTCTTGACACATACAACAAAAAACATAAAACATAAAATCGTAAAAACATAAAACACGATTAAAACAGCAACGGAACAACAAATTAAAGAATGTTTTTGTCTAGACAAAAATTATTTTGTGGTATTTAAGAAAAGTGGTTTATGACACTAAAATTATTCCAATTAGTGAAATGACTTTATAACTATTGACTTGTTTCACAGTTTTAACATAATATAATGTTAGTTATTGAAAAACGCACAATATGTATATTTATATCGGCCCACTATAAGCCCACTTTAAACCTTTTACCAAATATATTAAAATGGAATCCGCAGGACTTGGACCCACTCACAAGTGTTGCACTAGAGACCGAAATGGATTTGTACCGGTTTTCTCTAATCGTAATCAAATACCAACTTTCTCGTGTACTGGGAATGAAAGTCAATTACTTGACGTAGACTGTACCACTTTGCTCAAATACAACAAAACTGTTGCATAATGTGCGTTTCTGCATCCATCACATGAATTGCAATCAGTTTATTATAAACTGGAATCGGAACGTCTGCTTCATCTTCGGGACCGGCGAGAAGCGAGTACCCGCGGCGTCCCGCCGTACCATTCATTTCCGGACACAAGATATTCAGAACTAATTATACAAGAATAATTAGCCCCCGTCACTTTTGCTCTTCGCGGCAAAGTTTTGTGGCCGTAGACTACCGGACGCGTTTAAAACGAGCGAAACCATACTGAAACTCGAGACCGAGATTTCGGCTCAGCAGTCGAGATGCAAACATAGATGGCTCGCGAGTGCAGCGCACAGGAAATTAGTTATCAGCTAGACAGCAAACAGTTTCATGCAACCGTGGGCTGGTGAGTTTTATAGCATAACCGCGGCGTTGATATTAACTTTGAGGCGGCAATAAGGGGACTCGACTATCGGCGGGTAAAGTCTTTGTTCGAATGGCCGAAGCCTTAAGCACTTCCTTGGTGCAACATCGAACTAAGGTGATAATTATGTTCAAGTTTGTGCTCTGTTCATTATTCTGCTACATTAGGTTCTGCTTTTGTGCTAAGGACTCGTTTCAGTTCAACCAAAAGGCAAACGAGAACGACACAGCTTATCTTCTTCGGGTGAAAAGCATCGTGTCGGCCGAGATTCGAACTAGGGGCTAGTTCTCTAATCCGGCAATTATTTTAATTAGAAAGTAGTTAAGTCCTCACGATGCCTCTGATGGGGACATTGTTATCGGAAAGTAATTGTCCGTGGTGGGGACGGGGGGCGCGCAAGTGAGCGGTGGACGACTGAACGTCTTGTCGGAGAAGTGACAAGGATTGATGGCACTCTTCTTGAAGTTCGCTTGCTCGTCCGAATTCCCTCCCTAGAGAAATCCTAGAGAAAATACAATTTCCTTAGTGAGATGCACGAAGCGTCACCAAGCTGAACGCAATGACATTCCCGACTCATTTAGCCTTGGAGATGACCGAACAAACCTCGCGCATTCTCAACACTAGGGAGCGAAGCTGTGCACTTATCACGACTTTACGATAAAAACCGGACATGACCACTCCGATAGACAAACGTTTTTATTGGCATTGCCTTTCAAAAGGGATGGTACAGAACGTTCACCAAACACAGCACCACTCTCAAAGAGATCACCGCCGGTCAAAACTGTATTTGTACATCCTTCTTGTACAATCCGTAGTTTTCTCGCTATTTCGACTACTCCCCTACCCGTGGTTGTTTTAATAAAACGTTCGATCTTCTCGTTAGAAGACGGATAGCACCTCGGGGCCGCGGGGATCTTAAAGCTCTCTTTGTGCGGCTCAAGGACGTACTCTCGACGCTTCGGAAGCACCGATTACAAGAGAAGAAACGCCCATCTATATTACTAATTGATCATCGTTGGAAGATATTATTATTATCACACTTGCACTTGGCAATATTTGATTATCTGTTGGAAATCCAAAGATGATTTAAAATCGATTAATTTTTTTGTTCGATGGAGAAAAGGTACTCAAACGATTGAATATCAATGATTAATATAAATAATCTGGACAGTTGTAGGTCCAATAATAATGCCAAATAAATTAAATAAATTAATGAATGTAATTATTTACGATTGGATGTATTTTTTGATCAATTCTGGTTGACCAATGCATTTACTTATTCAAAAAAGGAGGTATTGTACCATGCAAATTATGGGAGTGGTACACGTGATGAATTAAAGTTTATATTTACACCATCTATTTACTTATCCCTTCAAGACAATTGCTAATAAACTTGAACATTATTTCCCGTATTTTAGTTGACAAACCGTAATTCTAATTCAACACACTCCCTGTACAGATGCCGGGTCTATTTATTCTAATAACTAAAACACAACGCGAGATGTGCTCGGACTTGGTTTCAAATCGTCAACCGACCTTTTAATTAATCCAACGCTTAACTTTTAACTTGACAACTTTAAGAATATCCTTGTATAATTCATTAAGTGGAGAGTCTAAACTCTAAATCTAGCCATCATCCACCCTATCGCCTTGAAAACTCCATGGGACGACATACTTTGCCAAGACCCACTCAATCATGTCGCACCGCATATTTTCCTGGGGGACCACCACAAACTCGTTAATGCAACTTCTAATTCAGAAAAAAGTGCCGTTAGAACATTAAGAAGATTAAGGAACAGAGAAGTTGAGGAAAGTATCATTTTTCATAGTGATCAACACATCATGTACAAAACACGCGAGATAAAATCATTGCAAGAGCACGCGATAGTGATTATTGCGACCACTGCGATACCGGATCGTGTTAAATACATGATCGGGTGTTTAGAAGCTTGCGATGAAGGTACGAAACATAAAGAGCCGTAGAATACCCTTTGGTAATCAGCAATAACGTTGATTTCTTATTTACTAGGATAGCATATTTGAACAAATTGGATCGTCTCATGTTTTATAAGAAAATTGATTTGCAATCCTCATACTTTTTATCATAATCATCATTTTTATTTCATTTGTCATATATTTCCTCTCAATGTAGTAAAGAAATAACATTGATTCTAGCCAACTCAAATCAAGACTAAATATCTTCATGATCATAACATTTGTGCACAATTAATTTGAGTTCGTGCAATACCATGATATTATTTTGAAATGCAAATCTTGCGAATATCAAATAGTTGAGGAATAATGTACAACGAATAAAGTCAATGTTTTTCGGTACGAAATAGTCCCTTAATCCTTCGTTCAACAAAGTTTTGCTTTGATAAAAGTTTCCGTCTCATGTCAAAGAAACGTACGCTTTTCTACAAGCTCACGTTTTGTTTGTAGACGTTTACGTTTGCAAAGTGTTCAACCCATTTACAACCTATGAAAATTTCCACTTTCTATGGAGCTCTTAAATTTTAATATTCCGCCATGCACATTTAATAGGAGTATGACATGCCCTTGTTGTTTAATTAACAAGATAAGGCATGATAAGGGGTTCGTTGGCGTTTCGATTAAGCGTTTTAGTTCATTTTCACCAACCCAAACTCTTGAGGTAATACGTTTAGCGAAAAAAGAGAGGAAAAACATTTTTCGCCAACAAATATTTGCAGTATTGGTTATTGAGTTGACAATGGAATAATCTCCAACAAAAATATGCCACACGTCCTGGAGTACGGGAGGGGTCTGGGTAATTTGATTGCTTCGATCGCATGCCACGCTTTAATGAGCGTTCGAAACGAAAATGTTTGACAAGTAATTTCCCTCTGTTTTCCTAAAGGTTTTCCCTTGGTCGGTTATTGTTTTTTTTTTATCGTGAGTAAATTTATACAATGCTGTACTATAGGTAGCTAGTAGATTCACTTGGAAAATATGGTGCGGGGGAGGGGGCACACTTAAAGTTTTGTCCTGGTCTTTATAAGCTAAATCAAGTTGGCCCGCAGCTATGCTCGGTAACTTTACTGAAAAGTGTGCAAAACTTTAGACGGGCTTGCCAGAACGAGCTGGTGGTAGGAGAGGAGGGGCCAGAATGTGTGGCCAAGTGATGGATTGAAAAGCATTGGAAGAAAAGAAATAGTGGACTAAATAAAGGATGTTCTTTAACTATCCCTGGCCAATAATAGAGCGAGTATTGCTTATACATTCCTGCAAGCAAGCCCTTGCACGGGAGTTGTCAAAACATAGTCAAAGAATGATGTCATGTTTTGTTCCAGCGTGGTGGAGGTCTAGAGTTTATAGACAAGGCGAGGTGCGCGTGCGGCTCCCGTCACCAACAACATTTTGTATCAAGGACTATCAACAATGAGCACGCATTTCACAGAGTGTCATGTTTAGTGTTTGCCATGAAACTAGACACACGGCTGGATGGACCGAACATTTATGCACGTAGCAAAGCTTCGCTCCCTAAAGGGGAATGTTCCATTGTAATTTTCGAAAAAGCTTTGAGTAGGTTTTGTAATATATTAAAGATGGTGTGTGTATGTTCATGTGCGTGTGTGCCAGCCAGTACGTGCTCCAATGTGGGAGACAAATGGAGAGATGGTCCATATAAGTCACGTATCCGTGGCTAGGTGCTAAAAGTTTCGTCTCGTTCTTTACAGCGGGCTTGCGGTCCCATCGTTTCTAGAAGGCCAGAAGGATTAGGTACCCTATTACCTCCCATTGCCAAGATAAGCATTCCCATGTATATCGCACAATTTACACCCCCAATTTTCATTTTGTTTACGGCTATGGTATGCTTTCTTACTAGTTTAATTAACGTCTGCCAAATGCAATTTAAAACACAATAAACAACTGTTTTCGTTGCTGAAATCCCCCCCCCCCCTTAACTTTACCATCACCGTGCCACCTATCTTATATGAATGTAGGTATTACGTTTTACACGATCAAGCTATTTTCTACCGTGAAGAACTATAGGAATTAATTTCTCTCCGACAAATAAAGTAGAGCTCTATCCAAATGTGTTTTGTATGTGTGTGTTGTTATATTTTATGTCTGGCACTTTATAGCTGCATTATATATATTTGTAGTTATTTTGAGAAAAGAATAACCAACATGCATTACTCTTCATAAGTGAACTACATCATATTATAAGTAGTACTCAGCTGAACGCTTTCAAAATGGGAACAGTACATAAATATAGTACACTTTGTTTTGCCTTGACAGTTTATGAAAATGAATACCATTTTATTTCATTTGAATTGAATTATATTTAAAAGCTATAAGTAAATGGAACGTTTTGAGTAACCCACCAAATCAAATAAAAATTGAGTTATGTGCACTTTACTCTGCAAGAGGTAAACAATCTAGACTCTCCTGTTCTGCACTCTGCAAGAGGTAAACAATCTAGACTCTCCTGTTCTGTACTCTGCAAGAGGTAAACAATCTAGACTCTCCTGTTCTGTACTCTGCAAGAGGTAAACAATCTAGACTCTCCTGTTCTGTACTCTGCAAGAGGTAAACAATCTAGACTCTCCTGTTCTGCTGCCGCGGTCTGCATAGGCACTTGCGGTGGTTATAGTTGCGAAGCGTATGGCATTAGGAGGACGTGGGCTAGAACGCACGCCTTCATAAGGCATGGTTTATTTGTAACTTTCCTTCAGCCTCATCCATCACCACTCATCGTCTCATTTCACTACCACAAATGCATACGAACATAACAAGATCATATTTCTATAAAACAAAGTGGAAATTGTAATATTGCAATAATATAGACGTAAAGGAACAAAAGTCGTCACCATCATCCTATCCTGACGTTTTTCAAGATATTTAAGAACTAATACATCTTTGTAATATGCCATATGATTACTTGTCAATTTCCTTTCAGTTCAGTTTAGCTCTATCTGTTAGTGTCAAAACTCTGCTTGCCCCCTTCCCCCCTTTTCACCCAGTTTCGGCGAATGTAATAATTTTGTTGACTTCACTTTACGAATATTCCTCTCTGTTGTAACTACCCTCTTTGACCACTGTATAGTTTGTAACTCACATCACTCACTACATCCATGCGATATATCTTGTACAAAAACTCACAGAATATTATTATTTACAGTAACATGTTTATTAATTATATTTTGCAAGATCATACGACAATTTTGAGAGCCGTGATGTAAAAAATGTGGATATTATCTTTTAAAGTTTACTTGCTAAGCATGGACAAATTTTGGTATTAATTTTTAAATTGTCGCGCCGCATTGTTATAGGTATTAGATATTTTTATTACAACTATTTCTCAAGAAATATGCTTCTGTACATTTGTAATTTACAAACAATTCACGATTTACATTTTTATTTTGTTATTTTCCTTGGCGCGCAAATCCCGCGGTGCTAATTCACACCAATCTAAAAACAATTGCCGCGCAACTGCAAGTGTTTGAAATGAAGTGGCTATACAGTGAATCAGCAAAGTTTTCATAGCACATTTAATTGATTTGTTCACACAAAGGGTGCAATCAGGGTGCGAAGCCTACAATTAAAGAACTTATTGCCCAATTGTGTAATCAAGCATACACAACCAGACACAAATAAATAGTCAACACGAAATGTGTTGTTTTGTGTTTTTACTCTCCAGTCTTTCAGTGGTTTTTTCATCCAAACGTTTGTAATTGAAGCACTGATTAGGAAAACTGTTTCTCTTTAATTGTGTTATAACATTGCAATCATTGTTAACAACTCTTGTCATTTTAATTGGAGAGTATTTAACAATGTATGCCTACAAATTTTTGTTTCAGAATTTAGTTTGTGAGGTTTTAAATTAAAAATCATTGAATTAGAGATAAAATAAAATGCATTGTGTGCAAAATCAAGAATCACATATGAAAACCAGAATAATGTTTGCAACACTAATATATTTTCGGCCATCATTAGATTTCTTTTCTTTTCTTTTTTGCTTCTAGTGAACGATCAAAGCAACATTATATAAATATTTACGAAACCCACATTCAGTTAGTGCATAAGGTAACGGAGAATAAAAGCAAGCTTTCTTTGAATGTAGCTACATACGATGTATTGTTTGAACAAGCATAAATATCTTTCATCTGTATTTGTTTATATAGAACCGTGTTGATCTATAAGATGAATTTCATAGCAAAGTGGATAAAATCCCAAAGAAAACTTAACTTTCAGGAATTGAAAACACAAAACAAAAGAATAGATAATATAATCTCGTGCTTGATCGCGTTAAAACAAGCTGATTCTTGTGAAATCGTGAATTTATTATGTGAAGGTAATGTTATCCGCGTTTGATGTGGAGCGGGCGCGCTACCCCTCGCAACATGTTACTAGCTGGCTGCTTTGATCGCGCAGCCCCGTGTCCGTCTTCATTGAACTGTGAATTCCATTTCTCTCCAGTGCTGCGTGGCGACGTGCTATTCCAGTGCATGTCCTGTGATCCCATCTTGCAGCCCATGAAAATGGATCCACGGCCACGTTATAACAAGTCCAACTATGGGACTCTCTCTCTCTCTCTCTCTCTCTCTCTCTCTCTCTGTCTTTGATGAGTTTTCTGCTACACAAGACAGATGGAACTCAAAATATACCTTGTGTTGAGCTTTTTATTTTTGTTTATATTTTGATACAGCTACAATGTAAAAGAGTCCAATGTGTTTAAAATATTCACAAACGTTAGGTAAAATAAAATCTTTAAGACTCAAAATTCTTAGTGTTTAGCAAATTATTTTTCTGTTATTTTATCAAACTCCAGAGTATGATCTAGTAAAATTTGAGTAAACTTTGTGCTGTGATTGCTTGGACATGTAAAGTGAATCAACATTCAAAGTGAACTAAACAGATTTCATTATCACATACAAGCACGCGCATGGGGGGTTTTCAACAAGAACGTGTACAACTAGTTCACAATCCTGGTTTCTTAACCAGAGTCTGCATTGGTTTGCATTTTTAAAATTTGAGGTTTCTAAAACGAGTTATCAACATTTTGATTTTGATTCATATGGCATATGTTTGGGCCACAAATGAATAAATAATGTACTAAGTTTCGTAAGTGATTGCAATATTTAGGATAACGACATAGTTTTGAATAAAAATCCCTCATTTTTTATATTTATTTGTCATCGACGTTTTAGGTGAAAATGTAATAGAAAAAGTATAAGGGATTATTGAAATTGGCGATGATTAACTTATCATAAAGGTTGCAGTGGGATCGCAAATGGAATTGTGTTTACTTGTTTTTTTTAGACATATTTTTCTGTAATATCTTGGAATAGATGTGAATAAATATGTTTATTATAAATTAAAAGTGTGATTTGTTTTTAACGGTAAGAAAAAGTTAAAATTTTAATTTTCAGTTATTTAATTTTAAATTTTTACATTCATTGGATGAGCGTAGCGAGCGAAGCGAAGATTCCATTCTACTACACTAAAGAAAAAAATCCGGAATGTTTTTTTTCTTCTTGTATTTTTGTCTGTTTGTCCACACGATTCCGGCAAAACCGATACTCCGATTGAGATAAAATTTTATGGTGGCCTTCGAAATCTTTGAACTTAGAACTTCCACGTTTTTGAGCGCAATCGAAAAATTATTTCTCATGAAAATCGCAATTTTACGATTTTTTTCGATTTTTTTTTAAAATCTTTGACTTATAACACCTACGTGCTTTATCCGATTTTAATGATTTTTGCACAGAACCTTTATTTTATGAATTAAGATATTCTTGTGAAATTTGAGCACAATTGAAAAAATATTTATCATAAAAATCGAAATTTTATGGGTTTTTTCTTTTTTTAAACAATTCTTTGACTTATAACACTTACATGCTTTATCCGATTGTAATGATTTTTTCGCAGAACCTTAATTTTATGAATTAATGTATAAGTGTTAAATTTGAGCGCAATCGAGAAATTATTTCTTATAAAAATCGCAATTTTACGTTATTTTTAACAATTACGATTAATAAATAAAAAAATTAAAGTTAATTTTTTATTTAATTTAATTAAAAAAAAAATTCAACTTAGTTATGATTTTTCCACAGAACAACAGAAAATTCGCATAACACATGGCAGCTCAATGCACCAACTACGCTCATCCAATAACGCGGCGGGACTTAAGCGTTTTCCTAGTATACTATGTTATCTTCTGTGTTTTCAAATGTCAACAAGTATCCTGTCCAAAATAGTTCCAAGAAAGTCCAAAGTTGTGCAATTGCGTGAGACAGCATTTCACATGCGCTTGCACCACATGTAGGTCCTAAGTGGATATTTCATCTCATATAAGTTAAATTCAGCGTGAAACGCAAGTACATTTCGATTCGCTTTGCTTTACGAGATCGGTGTAATTTACAATTGGTAATCCGCTTATGGGTAATCACTTGCAATACTTTGCTATTTTGTTTATAACGATTTCATCCAAGTGTACAGGGATAGTAAAGTACTTGTTACGATGCACCCACTCAGCTGGTATAATAACGAGTTCAGTAGTGGGATTACGACCGATAAATTATTTTAGCACCCATCATATACTCAAAGAACCAATTTGATTGTGGTTTATTTATCAATTTACGACCAGTCTGGATATTTTATTCGTCGAGATTCAAAAAATAAATAATAAATTTACCCTGTATGTGTTAATATCATTCAAAGGATATCCATAGCATTGTCAAGCATCCGCTTAAAACATGGCATATTATCATTGATAATAAACATTAGTTGTTGAAAATCATTATTTGAATATTCTTTAATTTTGATCACTTTCATAAAACTTTTAATTCGACGGTACTTACAACTTGAAACAAATGATAAATCCATGGTAAAGTAAAGAAATTATGATTAAAGAGCTTTGTTTGGTATGTGTGCAGCATTGTAAAGCTTGAACCGTCGATCATGCCAGTGAGAGGCAGCGACAGTGTGATGTGCGATAGACTCACAAGACCGACCCACCCCGAGAGGGAACGTCCTCGGCGAAACCACCCCTAAACTACAGCTGTGCTCGACCGCGTAGTTTTGTCTGTCCTTGCAACGCACTAACCCTCCGCAAACAATCACAGACTTACCCTGACGCATTCTCCTATAAACTAACACTTCCTTAAAAGGTGGTTGTCTAAGGGGAGATTTGCTTTCGATTTCATTTTGAGTTTACAAAACCAGTGACATTTATACGCCACAGTTACAAAGTCATTTCTAGGATGTAAAACAAATTTACAAGAACAAATTTATCTTCTTTTTGTTATTGCTTTGAGGAAAAAATACTTTTAACGAACCCTTTTTTATTTATTTTTAGCTTGGACAATATATATTATATAACCATAAATATGTTTTAATGTTTTCGTCACCTGTGTGTGTGTGAGCCACCTACAAATATTATTAGCTGTGATATTATATTTACTAAAGAAAAAATTGGTTTAGCAAATCCCGAACTAAATCAATAATTTGCTTATTTGATATACAAATATCAAATTATCAAATTATTAGATCAAAAAATGCTCATTCAAATTATCTAACTCCCCTGTTTGCCTAGAGAAGGTAAATGATTGTATGTTTTGAAATAAATGTATGCATGCTAGAAGGGCCAATGTTCAATAAATATTAGTATTAGAAGAATTGTAGTATCTAGGATTTCGAATAACTGAAAATGTGTTTTTCAACGAAACCCCTACGGGATGGAACATGCCGATATTATTCACATATATATCGTACACTGGTATGGGTATTTACTTCATTATTTTAGTCATTTATTATAGGTTTAACTCATATAAACGTATAAAGATTATCTTTTTTATTTTTGTAAGGAGACAATCAAATGGGAAACAGTGATTGGGAGAAAACGGTGTTCCACATGCTCAAAAGCGTTCAGTCACCATTTCAGAGATTACTAGGAAAACGCTAAAGTCCCGCCGCGTTGATGGATGAGCGTTTTTTTGTAAGTTTTTTGTTTGCGTTTGTTTGCACTTTTCCTTTGCAAGTGCTTTTTGAATGCATTGTAGGTGATTGTTGTCAAGTTTCTATTGTTATACTTGTTAATTGGTATTATAAACCTCAAAAACTCATATTAAAACCTTTATTTCTGTGGATTCTGACTAACTTTTTCATTTTTTTATTTCAAAGGGTACTACATCACCATAACCTTAATGTCCATGTGAAATCTGAACGTTGTAGCCCCACCCGTTTGGTCAGAATCGGCCCAAATGTGACGAAAATATCGCACTAAATTGAAAACTAATATTAAAACCTTTATTTCTATGGATTCAGCAACTTTTTCACTTTTTCTTTCAAAAGATACTTCATCACATAATCTTAATGTCAATGTGAAATATGAACGTTGTAGCCCACCGTTGGTCAGAATCGGTCCAAATATGACGAAAAATATCGCACTAAAATCGAAAAAAAATCGTAAAAGTACGATATTCATGAGAAATATTTCTTCGATTGTACCCAAAAACAATACACCTCTAAGTTCAGAGAAAACGAAGGTCCCCTCAAATTTTCATCAAGATCGCTTATGCCGTTTGACCGGAATCCTGCTAACAAACAGACAAAAATACAAACAAAAAAAAAAAAAAAAAAAAATATTGGAGCTAAATTTTTTGGGGGGTCAGTGAAATTGAAGTTTTCGCTTCGCTCGCTACGCTCGCTAAGCTCATCCAAAAATATGCACATTCATTGAAAAATGCATATTATTGTTGCAGCAAGGCTCTGTTTTTGGGACCACTTTTTCCCACAATGAAATGATTTACCCAGATAGTTGCTACAAGTTTTAATTTTACTCGTTGAGTTTTAAGCAGTGACTGAGTAAGTATGATAGTCTGCAGTGTAAAAGATCAGTTAAAAGACCTGAATATTAAATAAATATTGAAGTAGTATATGACTAAAAAAATGATGCATAATATATTAATACAAAATGCAATGCAATTCCATATTTCCCTCTAGAAGTTTACAGAAAATCTCTCAACCTCTACTTCGGGATACAAAATATTGTGCAAAAATAACTCCTAAAGCAAAACGTACACTTGAATTATATACACAGGAATAAAGCTATAATTTTATGGGGGTTTTCTTTACGGTATGCACTGTTTATACACTCTTATGGACGGGTAGGCCTACACAACTATTTTCATATATGGAGTATTCAACTGACTGTGGAAGATGTATGTGTCGTAAAATGTCAACGTATTTCTACTCACGTGAAAAATCAAGATAATAGAGAAAATATAATATTTTACCCTAACAAAAAATAACGGATGTCTTCCAAAGAAATTGATAAGAATGGCGATTTTAAGGAACGTAATATTATAAATAGTGCAAGAAATATGGGTGGTCAATTGAAGATAATAGATTAAGTGAAGACACTTGAGTTTGCGTATGTAAACACATTTCATTTAAAGCACAAAACTAGGTTAAAAAAACGACTTGCACGCGCACTCAAATTGTTTAACGAACTGTAATTCAAATTGTGCACACACAAAATGGGATTATGTTTTAAATAGTTTTTTAATAGTTTTACTCTCGACAATGGCGGTATTTTAAACGATTTCTTTAAGGTGTATTTTATATTTAATGAATAAGCAAACATTGTATATAATAGAGGCAATTTGGCATTCCATTGTGATGTCGCGCTACGCTCTTCATAATAACATGGGTTATAGTCGATTTTGCTTGTAAGTTGCCCCTTAATAGAGTTTGTGTGCGTGTTTCTTTAGACTAGAGCAAACGTGGTGAACTTTGAATATTTCTATTCACATCGTACCAATCGATATTATAATCATGAGGCAGCGAAATACTTTCCGTAACTTATTGTGTTGTAAGCCATAGAACACATTTAGTAGCACGAGCAAACCACAGTTACATGCTACATGATTTATTTCTGTTGATCTGTGTTTGTCCCGTTTTTTACAAACTTGTTAATTGGAAAAAGTGATGGTACTGTTGGTTATTTAAAAGTTGTATGCAATTCCTGTCTATAAATATCGATTGCCAATGCGAATGGGTTTACAAAACTACGACCAGTATTTATTTCTCGTATTGGACTGAAAAGCGACAGATCAAACAGGAATACGTCAAAATCAAAAGCGATAAATTCAGACTCGTTTTAACGCCAGCGAAATCGGTGGCCACCTGTCACACAAACATTAAATGTAAATTGTCTTGAATATATATTATTTTTACCTAGGCCGTCACATGCGGTGCACGCTTGCCAACATTTCAAATTAGAGTTTACAAATACGTGTATACTTGCTTTTAACCTGCCAGGGGAGAGATGTATCCCGCAGTTGGTATTTTAAAATCAAGCCCAACAATTATTATTCTCTGTCACGGTTACCTAAACATTACGATCATAAAGGGTTGGTTATTTATGTATTTACCACAAATAAGAGAGATCAATTTGTAATGAGAAATTATACGCAAGTAAAACTATAACAGGGAGTGAAAATTTAAAATGGTATTTTACAACGATGTTTGTTTTTCTTTGGAGGCGGTGGCGAGCATTCACCGCCAGGGTCATTGAAAACATGATGCGTCATGATTGAGTTGAAGGGCAAAACAAAAGACGCATTGTGTTGTGGTGAGACGTGACTCACGCACGGACGGTCGCACGGACAGGACATACCGGAGATTCCACCCAATACACTTGTGGCAGTTGACTTTTCTAGCAAATCAATATGCTTTTCAATGTTAAGATTAAATTCTTAACACTTTATAATGCTCAAATATATATTGCCGACCGCGAAGTTGATAGTTTCTAATGGTGTGCACTTACAGAGCAGTGTTTTGTGGAAATTTAACAACATTCGGACTTTTATTGCCCGTTAAAATGCATTAAGGTACAAAGCTAAAGTAACTTCCGAGTGCACTGGAAGAAAAAGGAAAAGCGGACTTGCACGTTTTCACGAAACTACCTTCCAATAGCGGTAGAATCATTCCGAAGCTGGGAGTCTCACAATTATTATGTATCCATTGATTGCTAGTATGTGAGTTCGACTCGCTCTGCTGACAGAGCCAGCAAGTGGTATACTCTGTTTTGGTATATCGTGGAAGGATTTTGTTAAAAGATTATGGATCCCATTTCTAGCACAGTGAACTAGACCATATTCAACAACAAATCTGAGAGAGTAGTTATTTGAAAACGAAATGGTTCTAATTAAACTTTCATTTATAAAAACCACTGATTTTTCATGTCTTTATTTATCGTTTTGATTCGATTAAACATTTTCGTAGCAACAATTTTTACGAAACGTTCCTAACTTGAAATTATTGAAAAACATTCAAATACCTAGTCCCATGGTCTTAATAAATTAATTACAAGTAAATTTTTGGGCAGCGTTTTAAGAGTGTATACTTATCACTATTTAATCTGGGTTTAGATATGTGTGTAGAGGTATGTTATACAAAACTATGAATTGTTGATTGGTATTTTATTTATTTGAGATAGTCACATACAAAGAATGATACAAACGTATAATATTTTAATAGACTAAACATAATACACAAGATTCGTTTGTGGACTTGATTCATGTCCATACCAATTAATATCTAAACAAATAACCATATTTGTAATCGGATGATTTTATCATGATTGCCAAATAGCGAGACGGCAAAAATTTTGAATAATTTGCGTTTATATTTTATCGACAAGTTGTTTCTACCTTTTAACAATGATTACAAGTTTTGTAAATACAACTCGATAATGGTTTGAGGTATCTTTTAATTTCTTTTTAATTTGTAGCCAAGCTAAAATCAGGCGAATCCTTTCACTCAAATTAAATATAAAGTTTCGTCAGTGTAAATTTAATTTAATGCATAGTACACAAAATGCCCAAACCAAATTGTATTGTTTACATTTTCATGAATATAATTAATTAACAGCTAATACAAGAATTCACAACATGTTTGATTCAGGTAAAGCATAATTTTTATTTAATCGCAATCAAACATCATTCATTAGTCACCAATTTAGTCGTTTTCATTGACAGGTAGTAGGGAAACCCAACTTACTTGGTCATTTCTCAATTTCATTAATCGGGAAACATTCCCGTAGGTGTAATTGATTTTATGGAAATCAACCCAAAAATTAAAAAAACCCGCAGGGATGGATATTTTAATTTCTGGATTGATTTCTATAAAATAACTTGGTCATATTTATTGATTTAATGTTATTGTTGTTGTTGTTGTTGTTGTTGTTGTTGTTGTTGATGTTTTAGAAAATCATCTGCTTCATACTGCAAAACACGCTTTAAAAATTGTCTAAAATAAAACGAAGAATGTTCTTGTAGTTAACGATACCAAAAAAACTGTTGAAAAGATTTAGAAGCCTCTCAGTGTATGAATGTAACAAGTAAAACAACGGTCTATGACAGAACGAAATCTCTTTCTCCTTGTGCTGCAGTTGACAGAAACCGTTGTTTGTTGTTTCATGTTTCATAGACGTCCAGGACCAAAGCTTTTGTCTAGGTGAACGGACGATCTCGCACAGAATTTACTGAAAATTGAAATAAAGTATTTTAAAGTTACTAATCAAAGAGCAAAACTTATTATTGTAAGACATAAAAATTATTGGATCTTGCTACATAATTTTTTATTGATGTTTGAATTGTGGTCATAACTAAGCTGACGAGTAAATAGCATTTAATATTTCATAATATTTTAATTCTTGATTAGATGTACCTAAATTAAGTTGTATGTGTGTAGACGATAAGATTGAAATTGCATTAATAATTTATTCAAATTGGACCTGATGAATATATTGAAAGTAGCCCTGAAAAAACAACCATTCATTTGTACATCATCCTATTATTATTTTTTCCCTAAAATTCAAATGTGTGCCCCCGTTTATGTGTCATACATTAGATAAGGGGCAAAAGAATACCAAGTAAATAAACGTTTAACTCAGCATATAGTCGATAATAGTAATTTAGTGAATTTGTGTGTTTATGCTTGATTTCCGTTACGGGATTGTTGCAGTCTACTCGATTTAATGTAGATCGAAATAACAGTAAGATAACCAGCAAACTTAAGAAAGTCAAAGCGAGTGTGGAATGTATACTAGGTACTCTAAAGTTAGATGGTGTTTAAAAAATGTAATATTTATTGTGAATTTTAGAGAAATAAGTAAATACAAAAATTAATCAGCTAATTTTATGGAATAAGTTTAATTTGCATATAGTTTTCATGTTTCAATTTTAGAGTAATGTGTCTTTTGTTTGTAACATGGAAAATGACACGTGTCGGAAACAAATGTAAAATTTTAAGTTAATAGTTATTATGGCAGAAGAGCATACGTAATGTCAAATTTAATAATTCAAATAAAAGCAAATATGAACATTTTAATGCAAGTGCATGTATTTCATGCACGCTGTTTACTATTACGAATGATGTAATGATCTTTGTTGCCTCAAATTAAATTTAAAGTTGACAGTTGGAAGCGAAATATCGCAAAATACAACTTGTTCAACTATACACGCATCACCAAGCATCATTTGCCCCCAGCAAGTGACTAGGTATATTTGGAGTTGTGAATTAGTTGAAAACGGTTTAACAAGGTACATTTTACGAAGCTCTGTGCTCTTTACGACTGAGAAAAACCTTAAGGAAATCCCCCAGTCAATATTTTCGGTGGCGAAATTGATCCCAAAAATCAGTCTATAACAAAATAAGGGCAAAACCCCCTTATTTTCGGTCCGTTCGTTCCGACTGTGCACGCGTCACGTCTCGCAATAAAAACGAAAACATGACCTTCGGTTCACACGCGACTTTTTTGTTTTTGTTGCCCAACATCGAATAAACAGAATGTTGTTGGTGACCCTGGGGGTCAGCCCATAGAATCTTTCAGTGCTATTTTTATACCAGCACCTCTACCAAGGCGAGTTAAACGCTAGAACACACGTGGTTTACTAATTAGACGAGGGAGCGAAGCGACTGAGAATCTCCATTCAACTCTAACGGCTCTTCTGTGATTCTGTGGGTGTGTGTGTGTGTGTACATTGAATATCAGCCGAATCGCTGAACAGATTGCGCTGAATTTTAAACTTATTGAGAACTGCTAACAAAATCAGCTAGATTCATTGCGATTTAAACCTACAAGAAGTAATAAATTGTTAAATAGACTGCGAATGTGTATTTTAACGACAATGGTTTTGTTTTTGAAAAAAAAATTGTTTGTTATTTATCCGGCTGTACAAATGCAGTGCCCAAGGTGTATCGAATCTTGCACGCTCAAGGTACCCTCAAATTCCGCTCGGAGATTGAGTAAACCTTGCAATATTTACACGTTTTTCGTACTGGCTATGTTTTCCATAGTATTGTCACAAATGATAGACTTCACTGCATTATATGCGTTTCAAAACATGTTTTATAATTTTTAAAATACAATCCAAAAATGGCACAATCATTCCGACCAGGGGATTGAACAAAGGTCTTCCACATTTCGGGTAGAAGAGCGCCTTAGTCAACTAGACTAGGAAAACGCCAAAGTCGTTGTTGGCGATTGAACGAGCCACGTGTAGAGAGCCAGGGAACATTTGCATTCAAGTTGATAGTTGTGTTGGTATTATTAATGTTTTTTTTAGTTTAGTTGGTATAAGGGCGCGTCAACTGTAAGGCCATAATGCGCCACTCTAGCCTATGATATGCTAGAGATGCCTTGGGTAGGGGGAATGAAGGGAATGTAACCGGGTATTCTACACATGGCTCCCTCACTCGTCCAAAAACGACGGCGTTTTCCTAGTTTTTTATTTAATATCCTTTTTAAATTTGTTACCAAAATTGCTGTGTTTTAATGCATTTTATGTTGTAATATTATCATTTCAAATATTTACTTAAATGTAATTCATTGTTGTGTCTGCATCTATGTAATTAGATTTATTAAGTTATCCTTCTTTGTAAATCAGATTTTAACTGAATAGGATAGACGATAAATAAATAAAAACTGGAAAAAGGTCACTTATTCCAAGTTATTTATTGGGGAATTAAATGTACATCACAGTCAATGAAGTCAAATTCACCATATTCTGAAACAAATGATTCGAATAACAATGTTATATGAGATTATTAGAGGTGCCGGGAAGAATTAAAACATTTTTAACTCCATAAGAATAGCATTGTTGGTGGAGGTGCCGGGTAGAGCGAGAAAAGTTTTAGTTCCATAAGAATAGCATTGTTGGTGGAGGTGCCGGGTCCTTGATTTTATTATTTTATATTACGGGGAGAGAGAGGTATTATTGTTGTGATATTTTTCAACAGTGTAGCACACGTTGCGGTAAATTTATTAAATGTGTTTCATATTTATAGGTCAGTGTACTATAAGCAACAAATATCATCTCGGTACTTATACTTGCTCTCACAATCTTTTGTATTTTGTATTTTGTGTGGTTCGTTGGTCTTGTGGTTAGTGGCTCTGCTTCCAATGCAGAAGGTCCTGGGTTTGATTTCCGCTCTAGGCAGAAGTTTTTAAACTTCTACTGTGGATTTACGTCCTCAGTTCTTGGCTGTGGAATTTGTGATTTGGAGCTGTCCTAGCAACGAGGCACAAAAAAAAATTCTAATGCGATTTCGAATCAGCTGAGCTGATTTTGGAGCTGTCTGCGGGTGGAATCGTGTCCAGTTTGATTGATTGGTGTTTCCTACTTACATATGTCGGCCTCTAGTTGGTCATTGTTTGCTCGCCGAAGATGTCGGCGCCTACAGGGTTGGCTTGGTCGGCTTTAAATTTAATGTCCACCACCGAAAATCAGTTCTGTGGCTGAGTGGGTAGACTCTAAATACGAATTTATTAATTTAATTATTTATTTACTATTTCTTTTTATCATTTTATCCTGGCATGCCACATTCAGTGCATTGGTTTGTATTAAACTCTAGTTGTTAACTTAAATGTGAAAGACTCAGTCATTCATTAAAGGTAAGAATCCATTCGACTTTAAAATGTAAAATTAGACGAGGGAGCGCAGCGACTGAAGAAACCATTCAAGAAATTGTGTTCTCATTCTGTGATTCTGTGCGTGTAAGGGTGTGTTAGTGTACATCGAAAATCAGCCGAATCGCTGAACATATTGCACTGAAATTTTAAACATACATCTAATACGAGTTTACTGTGAACTACTAACAAAATCAGCTAGATCCATTGCGATTTAAACCTATAATAAATAACTAGGAAACGCTCAGTTGGACGCGTGATAAGCGAGCACGTGCTATAGCTAGACCACATTGCAATTTTTTTCAATTTTAAAATTTGAGACGTTCACTGTCGACGGGGCCGTGTTTCCAATATTATTTATTATTGCCAAGGTATTTGGGTAAACCCGTGTGTAACCCTTTACATTTGTGGATAAAATCCACCGCCATCTAGAGGACCTTGACATCATTTCTTTGGGAAACCGAAACAAATAATACACTGCTTCCTCGATAGTATTTTGATTACTTCTAGGTGGCAGTGCATAGTGCGAACCTCGTGCGAGTTTTCGTTTCCATGGTAACGTTACTTTTGTTATAATGTTATTTCCAACTACACTACTTATCGGATCAAAATAAAATTAACATATTCGTGACCGGACGGACATTCTAAATGATTTGGCCATCTCAGATTTTGTCGCCGTTTAGTTTGAAAAAAAAACTTTCGATTAACTTTAATGTAACTTTTTAACTTTTTGAACGATTTTGCCACAAAACTAATGGCATTCAATCGAGAACGAAGCTTGCGGATGGTCAAAATTTCAACTCGATCCGAGCCTCCGTTCGACCGCTATCATGAGCCAAAAAAGCTGCGCGACTTTCCGTTGCCATGGTAACGGAACTTTGTTATAATGTAATTTCCATCTACACTACTTATCGGATCAAAATAAAATTAACATATTCGTGACCGGACGGACATTCTAAATGATTTGGCCATCTCAGATTTTGTCGCCGTTTAGTTTGAAAAAAACTTTCGATTAACTTTAATGTAACTTTATAACTTTTTGAACGATTTTGCCACAAAACTAATGGCATTCAATCGAGAACGAAGCTTGCGGATGGTCAAAATTTCAACTCGATCCGAGCCTCCGTTCGAACGTTATGGCGAGACATACAAACAAACAAACAAAAAAACAAAAAAACAAAAACAAAACAAAACCAGTGACTAATTTTTCCGGCAGAGTCAAATGGAAACGCTCGCTTTGCTCGCTTAATAATTGAAAAACAGGCAGCAAATGTGTAGAAATTGATTTAACGACAATGTTTTTTTTTTGTTTTTTTTTGTATTTCTCTGCCCAAGGTGTATCGAATCTTGTACGCTCAAGGTACCCCCAAAATTCCGCTCGGAGATTGAGTAAACTTAGCAATATTTACACGTATTTCGTACTGGCTATGTTTTCCATAGTATTGTCACAAATGATAGACTACACTGCGTTATATGCATTTCAAAACATGTTTAATAATTTTTAAAATACAATCCAGAAATTTCAAAATCTTCCCCGACCAGGGGATTGAACCCAGGTCTTCCACATTTCGGGTATAACGGCGCCTTAGTCAACTAGACTAGGAAAACGCCAAGTCGTTGTTGGACGAGTGAGCGAGCTACGTGTAGAGTACCAGGGAACATTTGCATTCAAGTTGATAGTTGTGTTGGTATAAATAATGGGGTGTTTAAGTTTAGTTGGTATAAGGGCGCGTCAACTGTAAGGTCATAATGCGTCACTCTAGCCTTTGATAGGCTAGGGAGGCCTAGGGTAAGGGGAATGAAGGGAATGTTACCGGGTACTCTACACATGGCTCACTCACTCGTCTAACAACGACTGGCGTTTTTCTAGGATAGGTATAATTAATAGGGTTTTTAAGTTTAGTTGGTATAAGGACAAGTCAACTGTAAGGCCATACTGCGCCACTCTAGCCTTTGATAGGCTAGGGAGGCCTAGGGTAGGGGGAATGAAGGGAATGTTACCGGGTACTCTACACATGGCTCACTCACTCGTCTAACAGCGACTGGCGTTTTTCTAGGATAGGTATAATTAATAGGGTTTTTAAGTTTAGTTGGTATTAGGACAAGTCAACTGTAAGGCCATAATGCACCACTCTAGCCTATGAAAGGCTAGGGAGGCCTTATGTAGGGGGAAGAAGGGAATGTTACCGGGTACTCTACACATGGCTCACTCACTCGCCTAACAACGACTTTGGCGTTTTCCTAACAGTGAACTTCACTCCTTATTTTGGTGTTCTACCCCTCCCGTGTAGTTACTAACATCGTAGATCAATATTTTCCACGATTTATTTCGTCCTTCTTTCAACAATGATTACTTCTTTTAACTAAGCACATTATCTGAAAGGAAATTCCGAATTGTTTGCTAAATCAAAGAAAGTTGGATTTCCGCAGTTGAAATCTTGTCGAAGCAGGTAGCTCTAGGGGCATTCAATTAGAATTGATAGACTTGCCTGCTTGGCAAAGACTTTGGTTCACTAAACACAATTCTCTTCATTCCAATGAATTTCCTAGAAAGAAATCTCAATATATAGACACTCTCTCTCAACTGCGTTCGGTTGGATTCCAAGCGAAAACTTCTTTGCAGTGTGATGTCATGTATTACTAATAGTCCCTTTGCCATCACAGAGCAAATCAATTACGTCACTAGAACAGGCACTTTCCATCTTCATTCTGAGCATGGTAGGCAATAGGTCTTGGTAAATTGACACTTATTCTTCTGTGAGAGGGGGGTTGCAAAACGCACTCTGTAACCATTCTATTAGAAATATCATAGATGCTACTTTAGCTTCAAAGAATGCTTTCTCACCACCACCGTCAAGTTGGAAGTTGGGACTCCCTCTTTCATTATGATAATATCATTATGAATAATGATTCTGCAGGGGTAACGTCTCAACACGTTTTGAATAGAATCTCAACATTTCCTGGTGCCTCCAAGTAATGATTAAGTTTTAGGAGAATTTCGTCATTAGTCCTCGGCGTTTTAGCTTAAATACCCTCGAGAAAATTAAGAAAATTAAATATGTAGATGAAATTGGCCATATTGCGATGAAATAACGGACAATTAGGCCCAGGTCTGTCCCCCCAAAAAAAATTATCTTCCTTATATATATAATCTGGTGAAACTATATCTCCCGCAAACAACTGGTCGGGATATTGAGCTGGTGCTAACGTTGAAGACAGACGACGGGAAGTTGTGATGTGGCATGTGGCAACTCCGGACGCGAACATTTCATCTCCGGGACGCGACCGGAAATGTTGCCATTCTTGGACGTTGCCAACTCTACATAAGTGATGAATGCAGACATTTAATAATTTACCTGTTTTTATCATGTTTTTCCTAGAAAATCACTCTGCATCTCGTTTAAGAGCAATTGCAACATGGAGAGAGAAAGTATTTAAATACTCAAGTACGCTTTGCATTGCACTGAGAGTTTGAACAACCATAAATTACGATTGTAAATTAACTAAATATTACAATGTTGGCATCAGTTGAATAATTCCCAATATGATTTTTGGTTGTATAAGACATTTTATTGCAAAGAATGCATTCTTTGAAGTAAGTGTTGGATTTACTGGCGCAAATTATTTACTAACAGTCAATTTACATGGGCATATTTTTCTGGGTTGAGTAGTAGATTTAAATATTTATATACTGTACTTATTACGTATACCATGGCAATGTTAATAATTTTTCCATTTTTTTTCGACAGAGTGTAAGTTGCAGTTGTGCGCATCGCACAACTTAATCAAATATAGCATTTTAGTGGCGTTTACTTTTTCTTTCAGTTGGAGAATGTGTTCATGGTATGCTAACGCCTATTCATCACTCGATGATTGGCATATGAAGTTGGTAATACGCACTAGTTTTATGTTAAAAATGAATGGGGGAGTGAATGATTCGATAATGTGCTGAATCTACCAACGACTGCAGGGTACGATATATTACGCTCTTGAAATCAGCATGTTGAACATTATCCTGTCATCTTCAGTGAGTGCTGTTCAGTGTTATCCGTTCCTGCGTTTCACAACCTCTTACCGTCTTTTCTCTCAACGAAAAGTTTCCAAGTTATTGGCCAAGTACAAAACCTAGTTTCATAATTAAACAAAACAACAATGCAGTGCGTATTCTCTTTGGTATATTTATCATCAAACTTAAATTGTTTGGTCACGCAGTTAAAACAGTACTACGCCATAATAAATTCCATCATGGATAAAAGTTCTTACCTAGCGTTAAAACCATTTAAAACTTTCAAACAAGCACTGAATGCTGTCTAAGAATAACCTACAAACGCTACAATACAGTGTTGAATACAGAAACCGGATAAAACTAAGTCTTTGTGTATTGTGAAGGGAAATGCGAAGTCCAGATCAATGGTCAAGTTTAAAGTGACAAAGTCATGTAATGTGATCAACTTCAACTGCCATTCACTTTACTAGTATGTGAAACGTGTCATGTCTCCATTGAGGAAATAAAACAACTGTGAATAGTGATTGATTCTACACTGTTGCAATTTATACACAAAACATAGTTTTACTATAAATAAATAACAACCCGTAGTGATGTCTTTAGTACCTCTCTCCTGTTTTCTCTGTTTGCGCTATTCGAGTGGTACAATGCTTTAGAGGCGACATTTATGACACTTTAGATTTGAAATTCATTTCGTAAATCTGATTTATTGTACGATCTGTAGTGATACTACAAACGCAAACTGCCATAAATACAAGAAAAAGTTCATGATTTCCGTAATATATCCCCACCGAGTCAAAACTAAAGGGATGAACAGAAGCTAAACTGGCGTACAACAATTTCTCATGATCAAATAGCTTTGCACTAAACCCACAAGTTTTCTAATGAAACTCAATTAAGCTGATCGTTGTTTACTTTTAAACCGTGCGGCGAAAATTTTAACAACGCTAAACGCACTCATTTTGAGCAGCCGTCGTGCCAACATTAAAAAAATGATATTTTTATGGATTTCCTTCCAACGATCTTATATCATGATGTTTTTTTCTTTATGATGTACTTTTTATGTATACCATCAGAGTTGTGGAATGTGCGTGATGAGGAAAAGTTCGTATTCCATCCATCATGGTTGTCACAATGATGCAGGGAAACGGAGAAATATCGTCCAACAGAGTGGTTTTCTAACTTCTACTAGCATAATTCAATTCAAAATGACGATAGAACTTCCCGTCAGCAAATGAAGTAGATGCTTTTAAGTAACTACCAGATAAATATTACTTTATACTTATAGATTAACTTAATTCGTTTTTTCGTAAGCTGATTCATCCGTGATCTAGTTCGTCAAATGGATGGTTGATTTCGTTCCCAATGTAGTCTGTGTTAATAGATGATGGCGATTATAGCTTACAGCGGTAATATCTCTTTGTATTGTCGGCATGTGGTAAACCGTCAGGGTGATTTCCCTCGCCAGAAATGATAATAGAATCTAGTGTCGACTGAAAACCCGTAAGATTATTTAAAACGAACGTATAGCTGCTGTTAATCCTGTATTTTGAGTATCTCATATTCTGATCTTTAGGCAAGTTAATTTAGCATGAAATATAACATGATAACTTCATTGCCATACTAGGAACAGTGGCTCTAAGCCTATTATTTTCGCAAGCTTAAGTGTCATCGGTAATATATACACGAACGCAAACACGCTCAAACACATAGCCCAACAAACACAAACGCACATGATGTAGTGTTTATTATGTTAAATATTATAACATACGCACATGACTCGGGCATAAGTGGCTACTGTTTCACTGATTATTTATGCACCAAAAACAACATTAAAAATGAAAATCTTATTCAATTTAAGTTGTTAGGTATTGAATTTTAAAGTTATTGAATTAAACATAACTTTACATATTATATAACATAACGGTTGGACATGGATGACGATGATTATGAATGAAAAAAACATGCATATTTCTCAACTATTCGATATTGATTTGACTCTCTACACGCTCATTTTGTTGGGAATTCAAAAGAAACTTTGGCGAACAAGGAAATTAAAAACGGATATTGCAAAAGATTGATAATACAACGTATGTTTACATTTTGCCTGTTATTTCCACCTTAGAAATATTGGTTCTTCTGCATGGAAAGACAAAACCTTAATGGACTATCATGTAGATCCAAACAAAAAAATAATGTGTAAATTTTAATTAATTGGAACTTTAAGAAATGAGCTCATTACTTAAACAAATAAACATTGTTTTGGCAGAGCGTCAATGTTTGCTTGGCATTTGTTCATCACGTTTGCAGACGCATTATTTCAGAATTAAACTAGGAAACACAGAGTAGCGACAAGTATACTCTCAATATTGAGATGGGACCTCACTTTGGTGAAATACACCTAGGCTTACATAGCAGAGTAATTACTTGTGGTCATAAAACAGGTAGGAAATTCATCACCAATCATAATGTCCCATTGATTCTACGACTCCCAAAACACTCATTGAAAACAGAATATAAAGTTAAATGATGGGAAAATTCTTTTAGTTTTCAGTGCCAAAAATCTTTCAACTAAACTTTTCTAGAGAATCATCACATTGGAAATGAAAACAATCAAGAATAAATTTCAGAGACAAATGTGTCTCAACGAGCAAATTCAAAGCAAATTCAACTTGTAGATTTTTTTGTAATCACAACTAAAAATCGTGTCTAATTTAAATTTAATTGTTTGGATGTTGAATTGTGTTCGTTAAGATACAACTTATTTGCCCATTCTTGTTTAAGCGCATCAAATTGCACCGAGAGAAAATATACGTGATAAGATTTTAAAACTCGAAATGAAGATAATGTTCCAACAACCAAGTGATCGCGATCAGCATTGCGACAAGCTGGAAGCGTCGTGCTTCCGTCTTAACTACGACATAGATGATTGAAAAGAAACATACATTTGACTCGACTCTCTCGATACTTTTGATTGGCTTAAGAACACCGAGTTGTATGACCTAAATGATAGTTATTATTGTTCTGGTAAATTAAATATAACATAAAGTAAGTCAGTGCGACACTAAACAAACCGTAACTAATATTGTGTACATCACTGTACCTGTATCGTACTGACATCCAACCATGAATAGAACAACATAATATGAAGAGTACGCCTTGCTTCATTTTACAAAATTCAAATTTCGCTGAAGATGATACTGGCATCCAAAGTTTTGTCATAAAATATCACAAAAAAAATCCATAGATATATAAACGACTACGTGCAAAAATAAGAACTATTGTGGTCTCTTACAATACTTTTCATTTCAGTTTTACGAGACCGTTAATAATGTTATGAATCAAGTAATCAAGTTTTTATTATATTTTCCACTTTAGAAGATAACATCTACAGCTTTGCAAGTTTTCAAGTCGCATTAGTCAAAGAAGGGATAACCAGATATTAATGAGGACCAACTTTTCACGAGAAACATGCTCAAAAACGTAATCACTCTTTTCAAATCATGGCTGCTTAAAACTTTTCTAAAATCAGGTCTTATTAAGCTGAAATTTGGTAAATCTTTGAGTTTTATCATGACAATACTTTCAGTTCTACATCAGGTATATTGTAAATAGCATCTAGAAAACTCGGTATCTAGACATAAGGTTATATTTTGTGGATCTATCATTATAAGCTGGAATAAATGGAAACGAGGTTGTAGGCTTAGAGTATCCATCATCGGAACGCCGAGTGCGATAAGGTAAAGAACTGCGCAAAGTCCCACTTTGGCATCAGCCCAGCAATCAAGTTAACACCAAAAAGTCGTCACTCATCTTAAAACATTTCAGTCTCCTATGGACGACAGCTTTCGTTTGATTTGTGCATAGACATAAATTCTTTTAGATATCATATTGTGTATGAATCATATTTTGTGCGCAGCAATGAATTATTTTAGAACTCGTTGTTATTGCTACTAGCGAATTGTACGAGAAGAAGCTAATTTATTACAATCATTATTAATACAAGTTCAGTATCAAGTAAATGCTCTCACCTTGGCTATGCTCAAACGTGAAATATATAACTACTTCATAATGAATTGTTTGCAAAAATAGCTCTTGTCCCAAAGTCTGTTGTAGGCCTACTTGGTAATAAAATCGGCTTGTTCGTCTTTCAAAAGTATAAGTATACCTTTATGTTATGAAACAGAATACACAAACCTTGGAATCATTCATAATAGGCTTAGGAAATTTTCTTCCTCCATTAATTGGTTGTTTATTAAGAGGAAAATTCTAAAAAGTGGAAAAGAAGATTGCCAGGCCAATGAAAAAAGTTTCAGTGTGAAATCTTTTGTTTCCTACCAAAGAAATTATTATATTCCTTATTTATCGCACCTTCGAATTGCGTAGTACTTTTAACTGACTTTCTGAGATATATCAGAGCTTCAGAGCTGAAAAAAGTTATCTTGTCTGCATAAAGTACTAAAGACGGAAACTCAAGTTTGTCGGTAATTAGATAAACGAATGCAAGCACTAGAGTGAGAGACAGGCACACTAATTATTCATGAAATATCAAGTTCCTTACTCTACTGTTAAAATGTGCTTGTTGAAGCGTAAGAATACTAATATTGAAACAACTATAAATAAAACAAACAAGAACGGAATTGTGTAAACGGGCAGACTTCCACCTAGAATTCTCTCAATTAAATTGCTTGTTGATTACACGAATAATGTCGGAAAGGTTGTAAAATGAGTTGTAACATAAACAGCGCATTATTGTAAACATGCATGTACGATTATTTATTTTACAGTTGTCTGGTTATTAAAGCATTACCTTCATTTTAACCATCGTGTCTTAATTTGTTGTACATGGTTTCGCTCCAGAACGCAGTGGCTCAAGCGTTTGCGCATTAGATCAGACAAGTATCCGAATAACTATAAGAATTTCAAAAAATATAAGAATCTATAATCTATATATTTCATCTGAATAGAAAACATATCATTGCGTTTATTTACATATAAAAAAATTATTGTAGAAATCGTACAGTATTTTAACAAGATCTTACAAATCTAATGGTGCTAATAACGAATGCTATGCATAATAAACAAGAATTGTAGGTGCAAAGTTCAAGTATAATGTAAAACAATACAACTTCGAAGTTTGTTTCGTGTTTAGGTGTAGTGCATGCCAAATCGATTCAGTCGATGGCAAATGACTAGAACTTAAGCAATCCTGAATGTCGAATCCTTGCTACCATTCTTTTGAAAAAGAGAATATTTAACAAAAATCTGTTAACATGTGCATATGTGCATACCATTGACCAAAGTTGATCAAACAAGACCAACAAAGTGTATTCTAAATCTTCCATCATTAATATTTAATTGTGTGCATTTATTTACCTTTAAAAGTTTTAAGTTTACAATCGAGTGTTACAATAATATGGTGTTGAACCATAATAGGGGTAGAAAAATATTTCAACCTTTAATATGCAGTTGGATTCGTTTCATATGAAAAGATTGCAATATTATTGACCAGTTCGTTTGAAAGTTCTGATGGCAAAAAGATTGAACGTTCGGAATGGTCTGTGGATATGGATATTGTCCTTCACACTTGACTGCGCGCAATCATCTGTAGCCCTAGTACCGGCGTCCTGATACTTTCCAACAGGAACTGTATTTATATTTATGCTGCGGTTTCCCTTTCCCCTAAAACCGTCCTTCCCATCAATCATCAAAACCATGACGATAGAGGTTATTGCAAAAAACAAACGACACAATCCGCGACGCAAGATCGATAGACTGCTAGAGATATCCAGTGCCCACTCTTTTATGCGATATTTCGATCGTATGAACCAATCACCAGAACACTTGTCGCTAAGGGCAAAGCGCGAGCAGCGTAATCACTCATTCATGCTATTTACATAATATAACTGTATAATAATAACACACAACTGCTATGTATCAATAACTATGTCCTTAAAGCGGGCTTATGCTTAAAAACCATATATTAATAATAAAAATAATAATAATAATAATAATAATAATAACAATAATAATAATAATAATAATAACAATATATATATTTTTTTTTATTAGCAATAAAGTTTTCTGTACAGTATTAGCATTGATAAGCTTGTCTGTGGGTTATATTCTTATGACAATCATTATTACATAGGCCCTAAAGTTACATGCTAGATACGGAATGCAGATTCCATGGCAAATTCCTAGATAGCGTCTCTCGTCATCATCTCATCAGATATGCCCAAGGAATTGCAAGAATTTTTAAATGCATTAAAATCACATATTATTTATAAATAATCATGAGTATATTTGCATGGTTAGGTTGGTTCGGGTTGAATATAAATGTAGATGGATTCAAATGCAGGTTGACATGGGGAAGGGTATTGCAACATTGATACAGGGGTGTGTGCCCAATACATAAAGTAACAAAATATTTACATAAAGTAACATTGTAATATTTACACAAAACAACTGGGTTAACGATAAGTATTATTGTAGATTAACGTTTCGGGTGATGTATTCGTGGTTAAACAAAGGATGAAATCCGCCATTCGTTATTTTCAAACAATCCAAATTCGTTATTGATTTGGTACATACTTAGAAGTATACACCTTACAAAATTATTTCGCCAACTTGAGGCATATCGTGCAAAAATACAAAACTTTTTTAAACGCGTCGTTTGCCATTAGGAATTTCAAAATAAAATGGAAGCCTCTTACAAACACCAAATGACACACGGATTTCAAACATTTGACCAAAGTACATACTACATACTATTATCATCTTAACACTTGATCAATAAAAAAAGTTGTGTGAAATGTATAAATATTAAGCGAGTTTGACTGAAGAAACTGGTGAGTGCGCGGGAAGCGACAGGAACAAGTTTCGGGAGTTGAGGAGGTAGGGGCTATTCTTTTGCGTAGTGTGAATAATATGTGTTTTGGATAGTTGGAGAGGGTATGACATCCCATCAAGGAAACCTCGAAAAACAAGAATAGTTGGAATTTGGATTGACAGTAGTGGTATTGCGCGATGCAAGTGTGGTGGGTAGATACGTGTTCACGGAACATACTCGGTAATGTACCCCAGGGAGCGGCACAAGACGCGCACCAAACCAATTAGGACTTCGTAACATGTGTCATATGGGACTCGGAGGAAACTATTGCTGGAGTTTGAATATTCGTCTTTGCATCAGTCAACATTAATCAACACCGAGGCAAAGATCTTCGTTGTTGTTGCCTAATTAGAGACCCGCCTAATTAGCATCATATAATAACCTAATAATTGATATTTGCTCTTGGGAAATGGCACGTTTACAGAAATATTCTTCTTTTTGTATTATTTTATTTTAGCATGGGCATACACGTGAATTGCAAGATCATGATGTTAATAATGTTGTGTGTTTTGTAAAGTTACTATGTTCTAAGAGGTATGATTTTGCGAATTTAGTGTCAAATATTGATTGATAGTCGCGCATGCCTTACATTCAGAACTAATGTTGTTCAGGAACGATCACAAATAGAGATGTCATCTATCAATATTGACTGTTTGACAAACGCATTTTTTGTAAAACTTTTTGTTTGCGGTTAATTTGCACTGTTATCTTTGTGTCGATAGTTGGATGTTATAAAAAGATACAGTTAACTATAGTACAGCCATAACAAGACAAAATGTAAAGCCAACTATGTTATATGGGAACAATACAATCCCATGGAAAATATGTTTAGTTTTAGAGAATATTGAAATTCACGGGAGATTAAATGATATAGTAAAAGTTTCACGTTTTCAATTTCAAAAGCGGTTTATGTTTGAACTTGATATTTGGATAGGCGCGCATTTTGGTAAAAAAATAACGACACAAACAAAACACCGTGTTTGAGTATGTACGGTACATAAACACCGTATTTGAGTATGTACGGTACATAAACACCGTGTTTGAGTATGTACGGTACATGGTTTTCTGTTATACGCGCTTATACCTTTCCCCTAGGAAGTCTTCAGGCCCATTACCCATTTAAACGAACCTTCCGTTCGGTACAAAACATACTTTTATGTTTTGCTATTTTGCAAAGAGAATGTTAAAATGCAGTTAGCGTAACTTTAAGCACGCTGAAAACCGGGCTATAATAATCCATGTTTTGTTAGCAGAGAAAAATTGCTCTCTTCAAAGCTACTGATTCTGCGTCACTACATTGTCTTGTTCCACGGCAGAGAGTTTACAAAAAGCATTGGATTAAAAATAATGTACCTTTGTTTGCTGTGTGTGTTGGAAAGAACTTCAAACTCGTTGGCGAGCTGGTTTAAAAAAAGTAATCAATTACTGATAAATTAAATATACCAACATGTTTTCGTGAGCAATTTGAATTACGACTAAACTTCAATGGAAAGTAATTACTCGTACCGTTAGTTGTTTTAAACCGTGTTCTGTTGGTCACTCCTAAACACGCTGGAATTACTTTTTAACTATGCATACAAACAAACAGTGGAGGTTTCCTTTGTCAATTACCAAAGAACGCAACAAGCGGTTTAACATTTGTGATGATTCGTGGCATTAACGAAACTAGTTTAAACTTCGTGATTTAAACTTGTATTTATGTCATTGATGAATAAAGGTGTCACACTGTAAGCTAACCGAACGAGTTAAACAAACGGTTGCGCGCAAGACTATCATTCGGCAGGTCGCCGTTTCAACGCATGCCCCGGACAATTCTGCCTAAGCCCTTTTCCCTGGGACTCCCTACCAACTATACTGACACTACCTGGAAACAAGAAGGAACCCAGAAGAGTGTTAGATTTGTACAAGACAGATTTCTTGCGGATACAAATCTGTTGGAGCCAACATTAACTAGTGGAGATATCATATATTTGGTATTGACAAGTGAGGTGACAATTCATATGATTTAACATACAAGCTATTGACTTAATAAACTAGTTATCCATGAAATTCGACATTTATACAGAGTGACAATCCATGTGATTTAACACACGTGTTTTTGACTCTCGTTAATAATCCACGAAATTTAACGCATGTACAACCAATATCGAGAGTATTTAGGGTTATGTACTGCGATTAAATTTATAAACTGAATAATTAATTTTACTATTCACGTTTGTAAAACTCTTTATATATCAAAGTCTTGTTTCACTTTTGTTTACATAAAAAAATTATAATCATTAAAATAACAATATTTGAATAAAATAAACAACACTTGAAAAAAGTAAATAATTGCGGTTGACAAAACATAAATGAATCAAGAAAAAATCTACATTTTAGCACTTGACAAAAACCTTATGAAAAGCTGGCATAAATAATATGTATGTGCATAATGTAAAACTTTTCTTAGAAAGAAGAAAAAACTCAAAATGATTTGGATTTATAAGGTAATTATTCTTTGGTTTACATCACTTGACTAGCACAGAGAGGCATTAGCAGAAGAAAAAGACCCATTCAACAATGAAAAGCAGTAACCTTCTTATTAAAATTACACCCAATTACAACTCTCGAGACTGTCCTTCCACAAACACTTGTTGAGAGGGAGAGTGATACAAACAACATCCGTCCACAGAGTCATCCACCTCGAGGTGGTTCGATTCACCGCATTTCTTTAATCTAGAGAGAGATCTAGCTGCTGCAGCGATTTGCTCCCGTTTCATGTAGACTGATTGAAGTTATTGTCAAACACGTGATGAATGGAAGAGGGGTTGGGTACTCTCTCTCTCTCTCTCTCTCTTGGCGTGTTATTCTGCGTTACAAGTGTCAAATCGCGTTGAAACTTTCTTTCATAGTTGAGACAGACTTTCATAGAAAGTATTCAACGAACTTGGTTTGCAGTACAGATTTTACAACAAACTCTTGCAACTTGAGTTTGTAAAAGTGACAAAGACAGCAAAGAAAGTTCGGGGGAGATATTTGTATAGCTACTTTCAGATCGACAGACAACATGGAATACCATACGCGATTGTCGAAGTAAGGTAACACATTGGCATCCACCAGATTGAATAATGCAGTTAGGACATTGAGATAGTTATCACAACCATGTGACACGTGGTACTAGCGTTCCGTACAACTCACAACACCTCACAAAAATGTGAATGTCGGTGCATTTCACGTGCAAAATATTGTTATGGAAATTTACTAAGGTTTTATTAAAAATTTGTTCTTTGGTTTGAAGGGGAATGTCAATCAAATGTGATAAACTATCATTTACTCTCGACTGGACTCGTGTTTACAACGTGCAAAAACAGCTGTTAGTTTGCTACTGCGGTCGGTTATACTAATGGAAATTAATTATTACAGTTCATTTTGACACATACATTATAATTTGCTCAGTTTTTGGACAGTTTTATCAAACATTTCGTGAAGTTGGTTGCATTATGTTGTCACATGTGGAAATACGTGAACTGGACAACTTTGCATCTTGAAAGTGAATCAGTAAGAAAATATTTTTCTCCATCAATCCCATCAACTTGAGTTCATCTTTCCTGCTGAAAACAAGCCAAGAACATTGAGACTTACCAAGTTATTGGATATTTCTTCAGCGGGGCCTATTTATCACACTTCTTTTGAACTCTTAATGTAACATTCATAACTTATCGCATGACGTAACTTATTTACATATTAATTTTTCCAAGATGACAAAACTAAAATATTATTGTAATTTTAGGTCCCCACACATTGTTCTGCCAGGCCATAAAAGATGTTTGCCAGAGAATTTATTGTATTCGGGTAGTGTTAAAAACTGGTGGACCGCAGGAAAAGCCCCAGTGTCAATTTTATAGCCAATGTGTCGTTATAACTCAGCATCGGCCTCACAGTCCATGGAAGAAAAACCTCTTTCCTTTCCCAAGGTGGCGGGGAATCTGAATGGTGTTCGCGGGAAATTGAGGTTTCGAGGGAGGGGGGGGGGGGGAATGCAAGCGTTATCGCAATCGCCCTCAACATTCCACAGACTTCCCTACGCGCAAGAACACACACACACACACACGTAGACAAGCTGTATAAAGTAGAGCGAGAATTATTATTGTTGCTTCAATCAACTTTCTAAAATTTAAAAAGTTATTTAATAACACGAAAGATAAGCCAAGCAAATAAATCATCATTCAATATTCAGCTTGCTCGTGTAAGGGTAGGCGGATCCATAAAATGGAGCGGCTAAAATAATTATAAAGGGCTTTCATTGGCTTTAATAAACAAAAATGTAATTGCTTTTCATTTTCGTTATACCGGTCAATAAGCTCTTCGTGTTTACATAATTCTTCAACTTCACCAAACAACGCGTTGCTAGGGAGGGACACAATTTCCAATAAACCAGTGAGGGGGTATATTTTTTAAATTAATGAGCATGTGATGATGGAACGTTCAAATACCCCATTAGAACTCTGAAACGACAGAGCTCTTTGTTGTATTTAACCACCTACTAAACCCACAGAGAGAAGTTTGCTTCCGCATTTAATAAGACAAGCTCATCAGAAGGAATCTAGTCTAGGTCATCATTTTATCTACGGAAAGCAAATTTTATCTGCACTCTTAATCATTATCGAGCTCCATATGTGCACCAAGTACACGCAATCTAGAGCAACCTCACAAGGGCCTACTTGTTACCAAGTACACGCAATCTAGAGACTCAAAGTTACTTGTTACAATCAACTGTCTAACAATTAAAAGTTACTTTAATACACGAAAGACAAGCCAAGCAACTTGAAATCAGCATTCAATATCAGGGCTCGTGTACAGTACGCATCATAACAATCAGGGCCTACACCAATAAAATCTAGAAAGGGCCTCATTGGTTTAAGTAAACAAAACTTTAAGGCTTTACTTTTCAGTAACGCAACGTCAATAAGGCCTACGTGTTACATAACGTCAATCTAGCAACTCACAACGCGTTGCTATGTTACACAATTCCCAACTAAAACCTCACAGGGACATAATTTTTAAATTACATAGCATGTATGAGGCAACCTCAAATACCCTATTTAAGTACACGCTCTGAAACTCACAGGTCTCTTTGTTACCAGTACACCATCTAGCAACCCACAAGGCACTTGTTCCGACACGTAATAGACAACCTCAGAAGGCCTCTTGTTCTAAGTACATCAATCTAGGAAAGCAAACCCTCTAACATGTCGAGCCTACATTGTGCACCAAGTACACGCAATCTAGAGCAACCTCACAAGGGCCTACTTGTTACCAAGTACACGCAATCTAGAGCAACCTCACAAGGGCCTACTTGTTAGTGAGCGAAGCGCGGTCACCTGTTCGGTCCGTGTGTCAACCATCTGAGCGCATCGCGTTTCACGATAAAATCCAAACATGACCTCCGACTGACATGCGATTATTTTCGTTCACATTTCCCTCCTACGAGAATGGTAAATAATGTTTGTTATTACACCTTAAGTAATGGACCCCCAGAAAGTGGTGTTTCTCTGTACCCGGCACCTCCACCACATAAAGTCTGGCTGTTGGGATAACCGTGGCACAATAACGATAAGCTTTCACCCCTATTGAGGAATCTCCCGTACTCGTGTTTAAAACATACAGAGTAGTTGGGGATTGTAACATGTGAGTAATAGTACTGACCACAATTCCCCTAAAGATAAATTGAATTTTAATTTAATGCCGTACATAGTTAATTTATCTACGTACATATCGTGATTGAAAACAATATTGTTAAAATGTCAATGATAAATATTTTCATTGAGATATAATAATTCAATTCAATATAATAAAAAAGGACTTGTAATGTACATTTTATAAAACTTGTGAAATGAATCTTATATTCAAGCAATTATACGTAACTTTGTAAAGCTAGTAGCGTGGTTTATGCGCAACCAAGTACTTGCCAATCCCATTACTGATGGTAAAATACACAGGTAAGCGACCAAAATGTATGTTTTTACTACTTATGGATTAAAATCAAGTTAGAATAATGTACCAAATTTATTGAGGTATAAACCAAATACACTGTGTATTTATCAAGTTGCAACAGTTGGAACGAAAAATTAACTTGTTCGTTAAAGTAAAATTAGTATTCGGATTCTGCACACAATTGATTTGACCGACGTTTCTTATTATAGACAAATCACTTCTACTTAATGTTTCTCAAGTAATAATGTGTGCCACCATTCAACTTGTCTTTGTCATATTTAACCTACAATGCACGTAAGTAAACCTGTTTGAAGAAATGGGACCATTGACACCTACAAAAGTGACAACAGTGATAAATAATATTTTACGTTTATATATAAGAATAGAAAGATTCAATTCCTGGCATCAATTTGAACTCCCCGCATACAGAATTTGGTTGATCAAGTTATGAACAACCTCCCCAAAATATATAACATTTCTGTCCATCCGATGTTGGTGCGTGTGTCACTTTTCACGATGCAAATTGACTCCGATTGACAAGGGTATCTTTTGCCGACTCACAAACGATGATGTTATAAGTGTTTTGGGTGACCATGGGAGTGGGTCCGCGGGGAGTGACTATATTTACCCAAATAAAGGACCACTGAGACCCGGCACCTCCACCAAGCGATCTTAGCATTGGAATGCACGTTGTATAACGACGGTACAAGCTTCGCTCCTTATCTCTCATCCGGGCATGTCCATACAAATGTTTTATAGCATTGTGATAATTTTGGGCTAATTAAAGTGGATACACGATACCAACCTTGAAATATCTATTTGCCCACGATTGTGAATCTACACCGGCATATTCAAGGTGGACAATTCAGAGTAATACGGGCGGTACTCTCCATCGTCAACAGTAAACAATCTGGTTGTAGATACGATTACTAAATTAGTTCAAACTAATTCATCGATATTTGCGAATAAATGAAAATATTAATAATCCCACTTAAAAAACTCAAAAGTAAACCACGGATTTACGTCCATATCGTCCATACAAACAAGGCGAATAATGCTATCGTTGCTGATAACCGGTAATCCTGAGTTAAAGATCGTTTTCGAGCGTATTCCACATTCAAGTTGAATTGTGGGATTAAGTCACGAAATTCCATTTTAGACATTCAAATACTGGACGGTTAAAAACGTATATGTCTTGTATTGCGCATATTTAACAGCTAAAGCTGATTCATTTAATTTGGCTTTTATTCAATTCATATAATATTTTTTTACAGAGTGCTACGTGTTGGAATGGAATAGGAATAATCATGAAACAAAATCGGATACATCAAGATGGGCATTGTGTGAGCCCTACAGCAGGAATAACAAAGAAAATCTCAAAATGTTTATAACACATCACGCACATCGTTTAGATGACATATTTTGACAAAACGCGCCCAGTGGCTACGCATCTACGCATTCGAGCCATCATCAGAGCATCCAGGGCTCGGTTTTCATCAACAAAACGTTAAGCCTTCATACTGATTGATGTACCAAGAGTGAGTCTGTGGGTGGAGGCGAGGGTTCATTGCGTTGGGTGATTCACCCTAGATCTCTTAGCAAAAACTACGTGTATCTTGCGTCTCCGAACGCTTCCTGCGTCCGTTGAATAGAGCTTTTTGCAGCGTCCTAAGCGCCTTTCTTACATCCCTCCTGCCATATATATCTAAGGTTCTAGGTGGGGTATCCTCCAATCAGATGCTTTTGGCTCTATATTATTTTTCGATTTGATTGAATTATCGTGGCAATAAATTCACACCCACAAGGGACCCTAATTAGGACAGGATTGTTGAAGTTTCTTGAAAGTTTCCTAAGTTATAGGAGTAGACTTGGCCAGTATTTTACGCACTTGATTACATAGAAAGTTACTTATTGAAAGTTATAGTGTGTTGATCTAAATTTAAGTGTTTGAGCGATAGCAAGATATTTAAACAGTATTATGGGTGTCTAGTTACTAGACGTTATACGTTAAAACAAATGTGCATTACGTTGGCCAATTATCTTGTTGTTTTATAACGTGTTATGTTTTAATATAGAAATAAAAAACCTTATGTACTCTAGAAAAGTGAATAAATATTTACAATGTATACATTTAGAAAAATGTGAAATGTTTTAACATAAACATCTCAAGTTCGTTTTGCAAGCGTATATACTATAATTTTTAAAAATATCCTTACAATCCCATTGAATATTTAATTATTTATTATTTATTTATTTAAAATTTTAATAATGTTTGTGCTCAAAATCTATTATTCACAACGCTCCCAAATTCCCAAATTATTTTTTAAACTTGACCAGAAACGCGAATCAAATATTGTTTAGAACGTTGCGTCTTTTGGTCATTACGATAGACTATATTAATGCGTACAATTTTGTACGTTTAAACATTTTCTGAATATATTCCTGGAAGAAACATTTGATTAAATCAATATTTAACTGGTAAAAATAAATAAAAAATAGACTGTGTTTTAGGTACACGCAACTCAAATGTCAATAATTTCATTCGGTCATCTGTTTCGATGCGGACGGTCACAATCTCCTTATTTTGTTTTAACAATTCACAATGGATATACTACGCAATTCATTAAATTGCAAATGTGGTAAGCCATTGATATTCAGGGGGGCTGTTCCCATGCATTGTGTTCCAGTTGTTGCACGAGGGCTCATGTTCCCGTGACACGATTTTAATGCTTTCGTGAATAAGCTAGTTTATCAATTTCTGTCGCAACTAGGCACTAAGGATTGTGGGATTTGGAAACCGAACCGTGGCTTTATTAGCCTATATAAGAGGAAGAAAGTAATATGAGATAAATAATTTTGAGCATTTATCGCTTGTTTGAAAGTCCTGATGAAACGATAATTCCCAACTTTAAGGAAAAGAGAATAACTTTGTTGAATTGCTTTCAATTTGTCAACACTATTTTCATCTTTACTTAAGGTATCAAAACTGCAATACATTTTGTTTTTGGATGTTTATGTCTCTTTGCGTTAACCACATTCAAATACCATAAAAAAACGTTCCAGTATATATTTTTTTACATTTTAATTTTTTTTTATCTCTTCTATAAAAAAAACGGCATAATACAAAACCGCCCACGGATTAAAATTCCCTTTACAAGATTTGCCCTTTGGCTTGAATTCAAGGGCCACGTTCTTTCTCTCGAGTTTGAACGCGATGCTATGTGAGAGCGCGAAGTTTGGGGTAGCGGGAAATCAATGCTATCACGTGGTAGTGGTACATCCCTCCCCGAGCTACCCCACACGAGGGCAGATCCCGCCACTCTTCGGCTACGTCCACTTGCTGCAACTATCTTACCGTGACAGACACTCAATAGCGACATAATAGCTTATCTTTACGACACCACGCCAGGAAATAACATCACAAGTGGTGTGCGACACAACCCTTACGCAGAAGGGGTGTACCAACTATTCAAAGATCAGTGACCGTAACTAACAAAATTTGTAAACGGTTTCTTGAGAGACAAAACACAGTAAAATATTTAACACAAATTACTCAGTTCATGGAATTCAATCCATAAATTCAAAATCCGGGTTTGATACCCGGCTGAGTAGGAGTTTTTCAGTTTCAGAATTTATTAACATCATTTACACATACAGGAGGGTTTGCCGACTAATGAAATTGAGAAACAAATTACTCGGTCGAGCCCAAGGGGTTGTTAGATATGAGCATATTTTGTAAGGGGCTGTTCAACAGGTCATATTTCAAGTAGGTGATTCGTGCGTGTGCGTTTCAAAGTAGCAAAGTACAGTTCATCTGGTCAGTTCAGATGGTTCATCAAAGAAACAGATGTGAAGATTGTTCGATAAAAGAGTGCAGATAAATAATAAAATTACATTAATTTTAAGGTTTGTGTGTCTTTCAAAAAGTTTTGAAAAGTAAAAATGCATCAGTAGTAAGGTATTTGTCTAAAATAACGTTGGCCTACACATATCTTCATTGGTGGGGCGTTCATTTATTCTTTGCTAACGTTTAATGCATATCAAAATTAAGTGTGATTGTAGTTATAAGATAATTCTAAACGTTATAAAAGAAAATACATACTATCCGAGTTATTGTGCTATGTACTTAGCTTACCAGATAACTGCCTCTGTTACTAACACCACAATCTAAAATATGTATCTTTGATTAAAGTAATTAACCTCTGCGTCCGCGAGTGTTTGAAAGTGCGCGTGCACCTTGGTGTCCTTGTGAAATCAGTTACAAGTCCATACAGACTAGCCTTATCCAGTGTCTACTATACGACGTCGTTTTCTTTACGTAGACATTGTAATACCTATTAGGCCCTACACATCATAACACTGAGCTGACCCATAAGAAAGAAATGGGGAAAAAGTCGTAACATTAGCGATAAGAAAGAAACTAGGCATGGGTGGATATGGCTAGCAGGAAAATATCGACTCATGGTTTTAGTACTTCGGAAGCTTTTAGGATGCTATAAGGAAAACAAAAAATTGCCAATAAATGCACGGATATAAAGAAATACTTACAGGCTACACGTGAGACGAATTCTTGTTCCATATCGTTTGCTAAGTTGTTATTGAAAACGTTTTTACGCTTGTGATTTAAATTGATTTTTCACAAAGAATGCTCATTTCTTGTTCCAATACTAATCAAAATTGTTTCATGTTTGGTATGCAGTAAAACACAATCTTTATGTTTATATTTCACGAAGCGCGTTGCATAAACAGTTGATTTTCAAAGTATAAATCATCTCAAAATCATTTCAAACGAACAAATACGCCAGAAAGCCCAACAGCAAAAAATAAATCCATCACAAGTCGTATAAAAGTTGAGTCGTTCTCGTCCACATCCACGAGCAGCCTCTACGATGAACGCCGAACTCGACGCAGATTCAAGCATGCTTTGGGCGTGTCTTGAGCCCGATCATGACATTAATCCAGCAGTCAATATTTCGCAAGTCTACATTTTAACTGTTCCAACTGTAAGGTCAAATATTTGTTCTACATCTCATAGACTTGGAATTAATATTTAAATGTGAGTTTGCAAGTTTAGACAAAGTTCTAGAACTCAAACTTTTGCAAGAAATTTAGAAGAAAAATTTAACTTGGTTCTATATGCTAATATGTTTAACTACGTTTTAAGGGTCGATTTAATTTTAAATATCTTCTTAAAAATGTTCAGGGCATGAGGTTTTGGATCCCAATTTAATGCAAATCGAAAATAAAACCATTTTTCACCAACACTGCATCACGAAATCTGTATTTATAATGAATAGGGAAGCCTCACGTGACGTCACAGCTCGCCGGCAAGTGGCCGCGAACCGAACTGATGGACAAGCATCCTCATTTCGTAAGTTGACGCCTGGTGAACGGCTCAACAAAGATCACGCTCTAACTTTTATCCTATTCATTATTTGGAAAAAACATAAGAGAAATATTATTTAGCAAACATATCATTTCTTCTAATGGCGATTATCTCGAATTTTTTAACAGAACCGTTAGTTTGTTATAACAATTTACGCATTATAAATGACAAAATTATCAACAACTTTAAGTCTTCTCAACTTCAATTGATAAAAAACTACTGATCGGATTTCAATAAGAATTCTCTCTAAATATGCATCCAACTTATAAGACAAGAAATAAGTTAACTTTCTCGATAGAAAATGCACTGAACGAAATTTTACAGCATAGCGTGCAGTTTTTAACGGCTCATCCGCACGTCAAAAGCGCGTATTTTAGATGAAAACACATACCATGCATATTACCCTATGCTATAAATTTTCGTTCTGTGCACTTTCTATCTAGAAAGTTTATTTATTTCTTGTCTAAACAGTCCGATGAATTTTTTTAAAGAGGTCTTGTCAAAATCCGATCACTAGGTTTTTGTCAATTGAAGTTGTTTTATTTAATTTCATAAAAAAACAAGTTAAAGTCTTAAATGTTATTTCAATACGTACATCGATATAACACGTTAACGTCTGTCTAAAATTTCAAAATTATCTCTATGAGAAGGAATGATATATTTGCTAAATATTATTCCTCTTAAGTTTTTTCACAATAATGCATAGGGTAAAAGTTAGAACGTGATAAGTTGTGCGACGTTCAGCACGCGTCCACTTGCGAAACGATGGTTGCTTGTCCATCAGTTGGGCTCAAAGCGGAGAATTCCCCTCATTCCCCTCGATTTGTGACGTAGTTGCTAGTAGCCTATAGCTAGAGTTAAGTCACACGAACACACTTATACGCACAAACACACACATCGCCCAAAAGCAAATAGGAAAGTGTTTGTAATATTCTGCCTACTTTACAAATATTATCCTGTATGCAACAGCTTTGAATGTGCAGACAACTCATAAACATTGTTTCCAACCAAAGTTTTATAGCAGGCGTGTAAACGACAATGTGTTAACTCAAACCATCACAAGTAGATATAAAAGTTTATCTGTTGTCTTCGTAGCTCAGTTGTTTAGCAGAGGTTCCGGGTTCAATCCCTGATGGAGGCACATTGTTATGTCTTTTGCAACAACACAACTAATAAATAGTTTTAAATACCGGTAACGGTAATAAAAGTAATGAGTGAAGGAAAACGATACACAAATAAAATTATCTCCATCATTAAAATCTCTGTTGTGCGGACGCCTGGTTGAAATAAAACTAGGCCCCCATGACCCAAGGGTCGTGTCGAAGGAAAAGAACGCATGTAATACGGAGGTCATGTTCGGTTTTTATCTTGAGACGTGACACGCACAGACGGACAGAAAAGTGACGCTTCTGAACAAACTTCGCTCCGTCAACATTAAAACAAAACTCAAGAGTTTGTCATCAACGCATGTCTTGCACAAAATGAGAACAACGCAATTGCTAGAGTAAAACAATTATTAATCAATGGTTTTATCCGATGAAATAGTGTCAGATTCTGATTTACATCATTGCATACAGAGGGCATACGCACATAAGGTGATAAGTTAATTACTGGTGACGAAACGAGGGCGGTCTCGTTGGCATCGAAAGGTATTTCCCTCTGGATCTGTTTTGTTTGTTTACCTGGTTTTGTTTGTACGTCACTGCTCGACAACAACGCATGGATCAACGGATTTATGATATTTTTAATGGATATGAAAAGTGACAAGGATAATAAAATCCACATGTGAGCAGTATTAAAAAATGGTAAATTTAAACGATTGCTGTGTGTACTTTTTGAACGGGTCAACAAACTTTTACAAAATTCAGTACTTGCACAATAGAGTGGATGGCTACGTTTTAGTTTCACGTTGAATTTGTTCAACCCGCTTAACTGCACTTGTGTTAATGATTTTGTATACACACATCACAAATGTAAGTAATAAATGAAGTAAATATAAACAATTGTACGCAAAAACAAAGAAATATATATTTATGTTTTCACTTTCAGGATAAAACCGTTTGATATTTTGTGAAAATGTAAATAACAAAATTTATTAATCAAGAGCATTGAATATACTATATTTGAAATCATAAAGTACATTGTAAATACATATTTTCGATGTAATACCCAATTAACGTTTGTTGTCAGCGCGAGTGCAGAATCCTCTTGTTACAATAACTGCACTTAGTTCAAGTCCTCTCCAATCTACAAAAGCGATAAGTTATGTGCTAAACATTATTATTAAACAGCATTTACTTCAATGCTCAATGTAAGATTTTTCGATTAACAGTCTATACAATTTACAGTCCGTGACTGATTGATTATGTTGTGAACATCTGAAATAACAAGCGGTTGACCTTCTACCAATTATCGAAATTAATTTAATAAAAATTTAATCTAAATAATCCAAATCAAACCGCTATTGTGCCTTTTTAAAAATAAATATGAATAATTTTACGAAACGAAATCGAGTTCCGATGGACGCTCATATGATGACCGACAGATGTAGCTATTGGGGTTATGGGATCGACGTTCCACCGGCATGCCTGACTAAAACATTGTCCCGAGTTTTTCGAATGCTGGAAGTGAGTTCTTATATCTTATACAATGTTGATATTTTAGATAGATATAAAAACAAAACTGCTTCACCATAGCTTACTTGGTTTGCATACATGATCTAGGTGCGTTATAACGCATGTCTTAAATACTGTCAATGTATGAAGGTTTGCAAAGATACGTCATAAAACTCTATATTTTAGACGAATTAAACTGTTGCCATTTGTATTATAGACTAAAAGAGTGCCTAATTAAACGGGATCGTATAATTCAATGTTTGTGCATAATGGTGCAAGACCAAAAAATGTTTGCCTTCAAATAACTACCCTCAATACCAACTTAAACAAACATTTAAAAGTAATATTAGGTGAACACGAGTTGCTCATATTCCCGTATATTGCTCTTAATAAAGAAGCTGTTTGTAATAATATAGGGGAAATTTTCGCTAACAATTCCAGCTGACCTAAAGTACATGAAACAATAGAAACTCACGGGGCTTTCGCTGCCCCTGGGGAGATTTACAAAACACGCCGTTACCATTAACTATTTTGGTTCAGAAAATGTTGAAGTTAGGCATGGACGACGAAAACAATGAAGTAAGTCTGGGTATAGTCGTTGTTTGTTATTTCTTTTACACCCTTGTTAAAACAAAGTTGAAACTCTGTTATCCTGAGAGGCGCAACTAACAGCTATTTTCTAGAAGGGCACTTCTGAAAGTGAATTAATGTAATTTCGGAAGTATAGTTGATTGATGAAATCAATGTAATATTTGACCTACTAGGTGAAGTATAATAAAGATATTTCGAAAGGATGTCCAAGGGACGTAACCTAACGAGGCATCACTTTTGAACCTTTACGCAGGTCCTCAAATACAACAAATCCTTCCTTCACACATAAAACATCGCACGAGCATTATTTGCCTCATACCACAGAATCTTAAAACATGTACCTATTAAAGGACACAGTTTACCATAATATGTATGGAAACAGAAAACTAAAGTAAATATTCCACCAAGTGCTGAAGCAAAAGTTTCCAAATATTTGTTGAAACTTTTCCACTACCTTACTAAAAAGAGTTTATAAAATTATCTACATTTTACCTAACTGTTTACAGAGTGGTGGCGGTGGCGATGGCGACTGTTTATACACTAGACAAGGATGTTTGGAGAATCGTTTATGGCAAGGGTTCCAACTTTCTCGCTAGAATTTGCTTAAACAACTAAGGAGCTAAGTTCAGTGGTGAATTCAGGCGGGCGGAAGACTTTACTCTCCACCTTTTCGTCCGTCCTGGTTGTCACGTGCATTAAAAGGTTCAAGTGAAAATCCTATTTAATGGGTTTTTTACTCATTTAATGCATTGGCGTAACTACGGGGGGGGGGGCGACGGGGGGCACAATTTTGTGGCAATATTTCGTAAACTGTCAATAAAACTTTAAAATTATCAATCTTCATAATTTTATAAATCGACAAAAACACACCAAAAATTAGTAAAAAAAAAACACCATTTGAAATGTTAAAAATAAAAATAAAATCTGGGGCTAAGATCCCCAGACCCCAGTGGAGGTTTCTATGGTATTCAAGATTTGACAACTGCAAAACTGATCAGCCAGGAAAAATAGACTAACAAAACTGAATTTAATTAGTATGAGTAAAACTTATTTTTAGACAATGTATGTCGAGCCCACATAATGCAAATCAATTATTCTCTGCTTTAAAAGTATATTTCATGAAGTATTTTTTAAACTTACGCAAGTACTTTACCCAATGTGGGAGTTACAAGCACGCTTGCTACAATGCTACTTTTGGGGGTTATCGGAAAAGTAAAAAAATAACGGTGAAACACATGTAGATAATATACAATTGCTCTAAGTAACACGCAAGTGACAGTGCAGCCTCCATATAGCTGACATCTTTGGTGTATTCGGCAATACGAAAAAAAGGAGTTCCTTAATATGAAATATTTTTTGTGACGATCTTAAATTGAACAAAATCAAACTACCTTGAACAAAATGTTCCCGGAGGTTGTGCCCCCAATGTAGTCTATACTCGTTAATTAAAGCTTCAGATCTATCAATTGCACACCTGCAATAGTGTCACGGGGGTGTACGCGAGTATACGGCGTAAACCCAAAACGAAATAAACACCCCTCAGTAAACCTAAAACAAATCAGGGTATGCGCCATAGGCTGTATGTTTACGGTGCGTGTCAAGTCCAATGACTGAAATCCAATGTCAAGTCAAAGCACAACAATCACAGCAATCACCAGTAACAAAATACAAACAACACACTAATAACAATTTTTTTTAAAGTGGCTAAAACTCGTTAAAATCCTCCAATCACACTCTAAGAAACAGAAAAATTCCTGGGGCTGTGCGCCCCAGACCCTCCCTCACCTCCCATTGTACTAAATTTTCCTGGTTGCAAGGTAGCCATTTTGTATGTTGTTAAAGTTTTAATGTAATAATATACCCGGTTAAATACATGAACAGGATTTCATATATTGTCCAGAGTAATGTACCATGCACCACGTTAAAGAGACTAATTTAGAACAAAAATGTAAATTATATATATCCCGTGGCAATATGAAATGAATATCAAGCATTTCCTAATTAATTATTAATAACTGACTACGAGAGAAATCGAAGCTTGTATATATTCTGGAATTTCCTAACCGTAGCGTGCTTTAAAGGGAACACATTTCCACAAAAGTTCGTTCTAATTTACTCTCTAGTGAACCCTATTTAAAAGGGTTCTTTTTGCTTTGAGAATGTAAATTATATGTTGGGAATACGCTCGAATCTATATCAAAGAGGCTGCTGAATAACTTATATTACATGAAAATAAGCTTTTTGATGCAAAAATTTATAGAAGAATGTGAGAAGGGAAAGCATATTTTCGTTCGTTGATAAATTTTACAGCTGACGACGATAAATTATTTTATAAGAAGAGGAAAATACCATTTGAGATATTCTTGTTTTGAAAATTGCGCGACAATCTTATGAATTGATGTTTTAGACATTGGGGTACGCTAGCACTCAAACATGCTGGACGTACTTTGGTATTCCACACTTTATCCACGGTCCGAGGTAGGGCACTGTGACTTGAAAGTACCAACACCCCATGTTTTATTATAGTTTGCTAGAGAGATGGAATAGAAAGAAGGTAAACTAGAAAATATACAAAAATTATGTTAAATATTTATATATTTGCTGTTTGCTTTTAGAAACATTGCATAGGCCTAATAATTGTTTTTGCATCCAACATGTATATTTTGTATTTTTACATTGAACGTGGTGAAAAATCTTGAGAATCATTTCAGGATATTATTTTTTCCATGTTGTTCTCGGTACAAGCTTTAAAATAACTTTTGGGTGAAAAACATTTATCGTACTTGACAACCATCCTCATAAAATACGTGTCATGTTCATAAAATGTATTAATTATTTTCATAGGATTTTCTTCTCACAATTTAAAACTAGTGTTTTTTTATAGTAAAATATAATTTGTGTATTGCATGTTAAGCTGGAATAAATGTGCAAACCGTGCGTTTCGTAGATTGGTAACAGTTTCCCTCGTACTACGAATGGGAGTTGTTATCATCACCGGGTTATGATAACTGTATTAGCTCTCGACATTTTTACACGGAAACAGCTTACTATTATTTTATGTCCATGTTATTTAAATATATCTGATGAATTTTAATGTTGGGCATTTATGTTCTCGCAACAGACGGCACGAACTTGGATTGTGCTGGATACAATATCTTTCAGTATCGTTAAAATATAAATAAATATAAGAATCGACTCAGCAGAGCGTCATACGGTTAGTGCGCTTTCAAAAAGTAGATAGCCAGGGAATTGAGGTCGCATCACACATGACTAGAAATACGTGAACATGTCGTTTTTAGGCTAGATGCTACATCAGCCAAAAAAACGTTTGAAAACGGTAGAAAGTGTCACACGTTTTGGATGAGCGTCGTGAGCGAAGCGAAGATTCCATTTCACTACACTGGAGAAAAAAATCCGGAATGTTTTTTTTTCTCTCTCTTTTTTTTCGTATTTTTGTGTGTTTGTCCACACGATTCCGGCTAAACCGATACTCCAATTGCAATGAAATTGTATGGAGGCCTTCGAAATCTCTGAACTTAGAACTGCCACGTTTTTCAGCGCAATCGAAAAATTATTTCTCATTAAAATCGCAATTTTACGATTTTTTCAATTTTTTAAAACATTTCTTCGACTTATAACACCTACATTCTTTATCCGATTGTAATGGTTTTTCACAAAACCTTAATTTATGAATTAATATACTCCTGTAAAATTTGAACGCAATCAAAAAATTATTTCTTATGAAAATCGCAATTTTACGATTATTTTTTTATTTTTAAAACATTCTTCGACTTATAACACCAATACATGCTTTATCCGATTGTAATGATTTTTTCACTGAACCTTAATTTTATGAATTAATATATTGGTGTGAAATTTGAGCGCAATCGAAAAATAGATTCTTATGAAAATCACAATTTTACACTTTTTTCGTTTTAAAAAACATACGCTCATCCAACAACGCGCCTGAAAAAGCGTTTGCGAAGCTTCCTAGTTACTGAAACAAAGGTTTGTCTATGCCTTTACTTACTAATTTATTGTATAATCATTTCACTTCGGTTGATTCAAGTAACTTACCCTGAAGACAAAAATTTTAAAATATAAGTGCAAATAAACCTCATTCACAATTTTGTTATTTTTGTACAAAAATAGATGATTCAAAATGCTACACAATTGGTTTAAAAACAAAAGTGTTGAAGATTAAAACAAATTTCTTTAAAGTAGGCCTACTACACATGAGGCTTGGGTTTTTGATCTTGTTCTCATACAAGTAATCAACATTATTCAAAATTCGTTTTGCTTTCTTCTAATGTTTATCCGTTGTGGGATACATCTTACCCCGTATTGTCAGTTTCTGGGAACGAACCAGCGACCTTATTAACAAGAATCCCACACATCAGCGAGGTTCTAACTTTATCGTTAGAAACGTAGAGCCACAACACCCATAAATAATGATTCAAATTCTTTAACTTGAGTGTGAACTGTGACCCCATCTCTAAAACTCATCGCTTTTAAAAGTTTCGTTGGTGTGAATTTCCCCGAGGTAGTTCGAAACTCGAATCGATCAAGGTGAGGAGTGAGGAACTATCAGTGGGGATAAGAGATAACCCCTACACACGGCCACATCCAGTCGAACGATCAATGACATGTGAGAGCTAGGTGACGTCAGGAGGTGAAAGACAAGGCGATACTTGGCTCATTTACTCGCGAAACTCTTGTTCAAGTTTAGTAGGCGAGCCGAACCCTCGTCGCGTTTCCTACAGTGTTAATGTATTTAGATAGTCGGAAGGGGAAATGCAAGAGATGCCTTGAGTGTTCACAATAGGGAGGGGGGTTCTCAATTATCTTAAAAAAGTAAAACAGGGATTAAAAAAAACTAATTATTTCGGCGTAAGACGAGTGAGAGGTATCAACCAGTATTGATTACTTATTATTATTATTTAAACTGAACATGTATTTGTTAATTTTTCGTGTTCACCGAAATTCGTGGAAAAAATAAATCGAAATCTTTTTAGAACGCGATCAGTTATTAACTAATTAACTTATATGATACTTGATTTATAAATATAGAACAACAAACGGTGCAATCGATTGTACAACAAAACATGCAGATGTTGTGCAATGTCACGAATTCCCGGCTCCGTACTGAAAGAGTAAAAACACATAAGACTTGATTTTTCTCCACTCTTTGACTGAGTGGTGCAAAATCAAGTCAGAATATAATATAGTGTCTTCACTCATTCTGATAAACAGTTTGTTCTTGGATTTAGAGAGTATGATAATACACCTTATTCACATTTTGTCGTGGGACACGCATTGCAACCGCACTGAGGAAGATCTTGGAACATATTCAGTAAGATTGATTCAATCCCAGAAAACACCTCAACCAGGATTGCCGTTTAACGGATTTGAACCAATATCCCCCAGAACTATTGTCTGGTGTGCTATCGCTGAAAATCTCTATCAATAAAATATACCTTACATATTTTTAACTGGTCATAGCTTATAATTATTGCGTTTTAAAAACTTGATTAATGATAATGTGTCGAAGCTTTATTTTACGATCGGTGAAACTTCTCGAAATGATGGAAAGCCAAGTGTTGAAAACAAAACTAACACAGTGCGCATTCTCTAAATTGAACTGTTGTGTTGAGTGATCATGGTGTCGATTACAGTCGATAGCGTTTGGCTCGTTTATCACTAAAGCGGCGTGAGAATGCCATGTCACTTGCATCAAGCCGTGCACCCACAATCACTCTCTCTCAATGTCTGTCATACTCTTTCTAAAGAATCCACATTCCGCTTCCGGGACGAACTTTTAATAATGCACAGAACGTTTCTTTGTCTGTCGTTATTCTTCACATTTGAAAAATGTTTTTGATAAATTGAACCAGCAACAGGTTTTTAAAATATTGCTTATTTATCAATGAGCAAAATGCGAACCTGCCAACATAGTTTTATGGAATTGAAATTCGATGGAAATATCTCCAATGGAGCAGAAAATGTTAATGAATGATTTACTGTCTCTAATTTCGTCCAATCAACTTGACTTTTGCATAAACTATACGGCGTTACCAAATCTTTCCAACAATGTTTGCTACATCTTTAGCGCAGCCCCAATGGATATAAGCGGTAATTTAGTTTTTCAATGCTGCCTATAAGCATTTGGCAAATATACACACTTTTCTAAATTAAACACAGTGGTCGATTAGTTAGTTAACCCTAAAAAAAATCACTGTGAGAATATGGATACATATTTGATAGTGAAGACGTTTCATGTCAAACTTTTTAGACATGAACTTCTTTCTATGATCTGGAAACGAAAAAATATTCACATGTTTTACTTTTTACAAAATATTATAAATAAATGAAACCAATTTTTTTAAAGTTAAAACTTTAAAAGAAATATGCTAAAACATCGGAATGAACTAAATGAAATGTATGAAAATGGTGAAAACATGGTTCCACACCAAGGAACTATAAACGGCAGACGTTTTGCATGATTGAATTTTGAGAGACAGGTATTATATAAGTTGTAAGAAAGAACACACGCACACAAATGTACCATCTCACTACATTTATAGTAGTTGAAACGTTTCGTGTAGTAGTAATGTTTAATTATCAAGCAGCACCTAACATGTGAAGCTCCCATTATGATGTTGTGAGATTCAATTTGCAATCTATTAAAATATGTTTTGGAAAATAAAGAAATAGACATACTAGGATATGATGTCTTCTTGTAGGTAAACCATTTGTTTTCATGACGCAGTAGAGTACATGAAAGTGTTATATCGTTGAAGTTGGGAGGTGGTTTAATCAACATATTTTTCGTTTGAAGATACGATTTTCCCCTTGGCATATAACACTTTTGAGCTCGATTTCTGGTCTAAGTCAAGCAAAATATAGTCGATACGTACATATTTGTAAAGGAGATGATGGATCGACTTAAAAACGAGACTAGCTTTTTAACCATTTACAGGAATCAAATGCGGGGTGTCAATTTGATTTATGTCGTCAACCATTTCTGAATATATCACGAGTCTAACAACGTTGTATTTAACCTTCCATAACAACTGTGTGACTGTGACTTCGGTGCGACTTACATATTAGAGCCTTGGATAAAAACGTCTCGATTAGTTGTTGCGAAATAAAGTGTAAAGGCAATCATCAATGTATATCACAAACACGGGTAGGGGCGTAACAAATAAACAGAATATATCTCCCTCCTTCTAGAACTAGAAATGAGGAAGAGGAATTCCCTATATTCGTGTATAAAAACACTAGATCTAGACGAAAACAGAGATAAGAATCGCTTGTTCCCGACTTGATATTTTAACTTTCAACATTACTATAGCGTGCAACTTATTTATGTTGACTGAATTAATATTTATCATGCTCGAGTATAATTTTGGCTATTGAAACGTTTGTTTCTTATAGATTCCCAGTGTGGTAGCCTACACACCTGCAGTTTCTCCTGTAGCTATAAGTGTGTTTGGATAGCTAGGAAATAACGTCTAAGAGATGTAAGTAGGACCTTATCCCAGCATTCGCCTATGGCTGATGTGCCCCTTTCGGGCAGGACTGCCGTAGTCGGTATTGAAATAATAAGGTCCCGAAGCATTTTCCCGCGTTTGATTTTATAAGTAAGCTTATTTTGAAAATAAATATATACGTAACTCAATGACAGTGCCAGTGATGACAATGATCTATAGATCCAGTAGCCAAATTTGTCACTTGCCGTAATCGAACCCAGAACCCATCAAGGCGTAGCATTGAAACTATAGAAACGTGGCCTGTCTATGCAACGATCCGCTCCAAAGGCCAAGAATGTCACACTATCGAACAAATCCGAAAGTGTTGCTGACCAATAATAGCCGTTTATTGTCCCAAACGAGTTTCGATGCAATTAGCTAACTTTCTTTGTGTGAAGTGCATTTGAATACTAAGCGCCGATTGTCCGTGCTAGTTTTGTCACAGAGCCACGACCCACCGTTCGCTAGATCCGTGACCGAAGCAAATTGCTTTGGACGTAGGCCCAATTACCATTTAACGGTCGATATTGCATTTGCAATAATCTTAATGAGCAATTAAACAGAAGCGTGTTAGGCTTAATTAATGTCATGGACTTGGGACACTGTAGTGGAATGTTACTGAGAATCGTTTGGTCCACCCTTGCGCGTTTACCCTGGGCTCTCGCCCCCTGATTAAATATAAATATTTTAATCGGTCAAAGCTCCGACGTTGACCGGAATCACACGACTGAGAACCGAACGACATCGAGAAATAGTCTATTCATTCAGGAGAAAGGATGCTCGTACGTCAAGCATACGCGCGCTAACAATACATCTCTGATATATATATATCTACGTATAAATCTGCGAGAAAGTAGAAAAGAACTTTATTATCCGAAAAGAATCACTCGTAAAATCCCCAAACAAATTTATACACTTGTTTTTTTCCCATGTATTTAATGAGTTTCATTATACAATCCTTGTTGACGGTGTATATACACACACTCTGAACTATGGATCGACTCTACCTATGTTATTTTCCCGAGAACTCTATTACATGGTAGTAGTAACTTTCTATATATTTTGACAGCTAGCTCTGAGCCGCGTGCGAAGCGCCCTGAAAGGCTAATGAGAAGGGGGGGGGGGGTGACATGTGACAACTGCTGTTTTACTTGAAATCTCTTGGAGCTAGCTTCACTACCGGGCAGGTATGCTCGCGAGCGCAAGGTAAAGTGGAAGGGTGTTCTCAGCCATCCACCCAATTAGTTCAGCAAATCTCAACACTTAGCAGGTCAGAACTCCACACGGGGAAATATGATCCTACAGAGGAATTTAATTCCCGCTTTAATAACTTCAAACAGTGTAGCTTACTCTATGCAAATATTTCTTTGAATAGGTCTAGTATTTTATAACACGCGAAGCTAAAAGTCTACAGTGTATTTAACGGGGTTGAAAACTTGTTGCAATGTATCGATCAGAGGAAGATACAGCTGTAAATGATGGCCGCTGTTTAAGGTAATTTATCTTGGATATTAGTTCGGAAGAGAAGCCCCCAGACGTAATTAAATCTCTGGGTAATTTATAAAACTAGCATCGAGATATTGCGACTCGTTAATAAGCATGGGTTTATTTGAAGGATCGAATCAGAATTGTTCAAAGTGGAAAGTAATATAAAAGATGGAGAGGCGTATAATTGTCTGTCAAATTATTCATTAGAATGATTTATGTGCAATCGTATACTTGAAATTAAATCTGTTGGCATATTCAAAATTTTTCTGAAGAATATAATGAAAATACATAAATATACAACTTTGGTTATGTCACAAAATAGAACATTACAAAAATGAAATGAATAACATAAAATTGTATTTTGGAAGTATTTGTGATTTTGTAATATAGCAAGAGATGCGATATATAATAGACTGAATTTCATTACTAGTCAACAGTTCGAACTGTACCAGGTTGATAACTTGAGAAGTTAATTGTACACTTACAGTTCTTACTGATGGAGTAATTTGTTGAAATAAAAGAAACTAGATTGTGATGATTACTGAAGACACAAAATAAATTACACCTTATTTATTTAGTGTTAAAAAAATCCTACATTTTAAGTGTAAATTCGACATGGTCCATTTAAATACATTAACATAAATATAAGTTCATGCAGCCTTGACAGCTTAATTATCCAACACGGAGAATCTGGCCATAGCAAGCTCAGCAAGTACTGGCTTGATATTTTATGAACCTTAAAACCGCTAATGATATGATTATAAAGCTATTTTCAGTTCATGTTGGTGTTCTGAAATATCGACTACAAACATGTTTGTGATCATAATGCATTCATGCATTCATGCACCCATGCGGTAAGTTAGTTAAAACTATTTTTAAATACATCAAGTAATTGTAAACACGAAAAACATAAATGTTGCTATATTAACATTTTATTTTACCCTAGATTGGTATGTTTCGTTGAATCTATTCTAAAACAACAATTGCATTTATTATTGTCGCGTTTTCATTAGAAACTAGTTTAGTAATTAATTATTGTCAAGAGACTAGTATGTGATCGAAGAAGTTAACAACTGTGAAGTGGTTTTTGTTTCTAAAGGTTAGCATGATTACATGTGTTAAATATTTCCTGCAGCAGATTAGAAAGCAGAAATGAATTATTTTCAGGTTATGGTTAGTAAACACTTTGGTTACGCCTATACTTGAATCACGCAAAATATAAAATTGGCTTTGGCAAATTTTCAGCTTTGTAACTGTTTTATGCATAGAGTCAATTATGTATAATGTTGAGTGCCAGCTCGAAGAAAATTGTGTTGTATTATTGTTAATTTCTATTTTTCACATTGCATGTAGCAAATGTTTTGTGATGTAATCATGAACTTTAATGTTTTCTGAAATCAAAGTGTTCGACGTTTTAACGATAGACAACGCTATATACAACACGTAAACGCGCAATAAATATTTTCTAATAAAATACACGCTATTATGTGGTAGAACCATACGCAAAATAGGTGTGCTATAAAAAACTTGTCCACTCAAATGACGTGTGACTTTGTACAGTTACCGGTTACCGCACAATTGAAAGTGCTGTAGTAGACGACGCGGAAACCGCGTACTAGTTTAACACTGGTGTAATCACAATTAGCTCGATAGTGCAAGTGTTTATACATGATAATTATCTATGCGATTAAGTAAACGTGTGTTTAAGCATGTGTATGCCTACGCCTAGGAGAAGCCATGTGTTCAGTCAAGCATCACGCGTTTTGCCGCCAAATTTCAAGCAACGAAACTAAAATACATAAACCTGAATACGGCCAAGTGAAGTAGTGAGCACACTATTGCCAGAGTCTTTACACGAGTTGCGCCATGTGGCTGCTCTTCATTAGCACAAAGTTTAAATTGTCTTTTAAATTATCAAAGTTTTGAGAGTTCTAATATCCTCTGTTGTTCAATGTTGAACAACTAGAACTATAATAATTTAAGTTTACAAACTAGAAATCAGTTGTGTGTTGTAGAGCCTACTCACCATTTGGTCATAGAGGTCCTGCTGCTGCCACTTGAGCCAGACGCGGGAGAACCCCAGGTGCGTGTGGAGCCCCAGGTAGTAGACGAGGGCGAGGGTCACCGAGAGGACGCCGGCGAGGACCGGCAAGACCGCGTGTTGCGACGAGGACCGCCGTGAGAGCAGCTTCTTCGTGCCAGGAAGACGGAGCACGCGGGTGGTAGGGACCCCCAGCTTCTCCGCCTTGCCCAGGATCTCGTGGAGACGGTGCTCAGCCTCCTCCATAGTCGTGGTCGTCGTCGTCGTCTACTCTCACTGTGTCCGTGGAGGAGTGGATGTCGTCCGGTTACCGCTCACTTGCAACGCCAACCCCGTACTGTACGCGCACAAACTCCTCCATGCGCTGTCTTTCACTGGCGGCCTCCCGCCCCGCCGCCTACCCCAAGCCTCGCGTCGGACACTCATGCGCCCCGGTACGCCTTGCGCACGCAACCACCCGGCGACGCGACACGGACCCACCGCTGATCACTGATCACTAATCTTCTATGCCCTCCTTATTGCGGGATAAATATTATATTAGCTGCTTGTCAACGGACTGCCAGCCCTTACCCAACACTTTGCAGAAACAAACATTATAAAGCTTTTTGGAAGAACGGAACGAAATAAATGTACTTCTTTAATTAATTCTAGAGGACGCGTCTCGCATCCCAAAGCCGACAATCCACACTGAACATTTTTTAGACTAACTCTGTCACATTATAAGTGATGAATTTGGTGATGGTAATTTATCACTTAACACACATCGTGCATACGATCAATTACATGATTTGAGTAAAAACAAAGCCGTAGGCATCAATGGGTACGGGTTCGAATCCCACCCAAGACAGAGACTTTTAATTGTTGCACAACCTCATAAACACCAAAATGGCGTAAAATCACAATTGCTAATTAGTTGACCAAATCAACCAATCAAACAAATAGTGAAACAAACTCGCCATTTTGAAATTAAATCAAAACATTCAAACTTTACCTCGAAACAGTCGTGCTCGCAGCCTGGTGTCCTGGTGAAGAGCATGGTGTCCTGATTGGGCGAGGGTTCGATTCCTGAAAGTAAATAAATAGGTTTTTAGGAACAAATCTTCATTTTTCTGTCCGTAGGTCCATTTACACTAGTGTCACGTCCAACAATGAAAACGCAACATACCTCCGACTGGCACGCGTTCTTAGGGAGCGGTAGCTGCCCAGACATTGCTCTTCTACAAGAATGTCACAGAATGTGTTCGGTGATCCTGGGCCAGGTTTAGCCCCCTGAAAGTTTCAACTTCTATGTACTCGCCACCTCCACCTAGGAGAGTTCAACGATGGAACAAACATGGTATATTTAAGGAAAGCTTTGCTCCCTATTTTGAATACTCATGCTTCCGTGCATTTTAGTTCATTCAGTTCTTCTTCTCAAATGCAGTTTATACATTTACCCCCCCCCCATGTTACTGGCTGAATACGCCCAGAAACAACATCATCAAACTGTGCAATAGATGTTTTCTTTCATCATGTAGTCCTACTATCCTTGGTTCACGTTACTATACGTACAATTTTAATGGTGCAGTTAAACACATCGTTATTGTTCCAGAACAAAGTGGCTTATTGCGTTTTTGTGACCGCATGTTCACTAAATGTGCCCTCGTTTAAGAATGGTATTCTTACTGTTAACGTTACAGGGCCGGCCGTAACCGTACAGCCTCCAATTAAATACAAGCGAATCTTTTTGTAATGCCACTGCAATGTAATTATCTTGAAATTACTTGGAAAGGAAAATGCAATACTACGGTGAATTGCCTAAAGAGAGAAAGTTTTGTTATTGATGGGTCAAAAACGATCCCGGTCGAAAAATTTGGGAATATCGACGAAATAGCAGTAACATTTTCTAATTATTTTTGTGAAATAATCGTGTTTAAAAGTTCCGTGCGAATGGTTGACTTGAGCCCAGGTGCCATTGAACTCACTTTCTATCTCGATGACCTTGGTTCAATTACAGAAGTGTGTTTTTTAATAACTGGTCTTGTATACCAGAGCCTTATAGCCTTCACCTTTGGGATATTGTTATTACCTTAAACAATTTATATTATTAACAAACATTTTTGCCAATGAGTAATTATTTATCGATAGAAATATATATATATATATATATTACCTCCCATACATTCACTCATGTAACCGTATTCTTGAATTCCTTGGCGATTATTTAAAAATTGCATTCATTCGATTTCTTTCTTTACATCTCTTTCCTTTATTCTCATTATACAATTTGTTATTAATTTCCAACATTTTGCTACAATATTTTGTTATTTTGTTATTATAGAGTTTTCGAGTGTGTGCCATATATTATGCTTATTATGTAATTTGGCTTTATTATAAAAATGAATAATTAAATGTGTGTTTTATTAATAATGAATGTATGTTTTTTATATTTTAACCGGTGAGGCTCACTTTACACGCGATGAAGAAGTAGGTAATAAAACAATCCTGGCAACATAAAAGCTGTGGCTTCGTCGCATCAAAGGAAATTACCGTCGTCTTGCAAGTGTTTAATTCTGACGGTGCTAAAGGAGGCAGAAGACTGGGACAATTAAATAGACAGACGTCTTTATGTTTAAGTTTCGTTTCAAAGTTCTCTGAGAAATGATTGTCCCGTCATAACTGATGGCGGAAGTTGTCTACACGTGTAGGAAAACTGCGATGAAAGCTCCCAGTCCACAATGCAAGACTCGATTTACCGCGCTCAGCTCAAGCAATTGTCTACGATGATGACAACAAATGAGCTCTTGTCTCGGAGGTATTTTGGAAACTCAAAGCTAATAAGAACCAATGTTTTAAATTTTACGTAATGCAAAACAGGTTTGCCATGTAAATAATATAATGAAACCCATGCATTACCTAAAAACTATATGCAGCCGTTGTATCGATATACTCAATACATGAAGACTGTGTATTATTCTTTAGAAATATAAAAAAATCTATTATTTTTCTTAATGGCCACATTGCAACAAAAGTCGACCCGCAAGTGCAATTTACCATGATTGACAGCTATAGATATTATATCTATGGTGCCATTTTAAATAATACATGATTTGTTATTGTATTTCGACCACATATTAGTTTCGATAACATACAGTTACCCTGGTCGAAATGTAAATAAAACATCAAAACACAAAACATATTGCAACATATTATGAAAACAAAAAAAACAATGATAATTGTCATGTTATAGAAACGTCAGCATTTGCATTAGAAAACAAAGACTTGGTCAACCTAAAAAATCTAATAAGTATTATTAAAATATAGCATAAAGTACCTTGAACCACGAAACACAAAGATATATTCCATATATTTTATTAAATATCAATATAAATAAATTCAACTATATACGTATAAAATGTATGGTTGTGTGTGTGTACAAGTGCAAGTGAAATGCAAATATGATAATTGTATGTAGGCACAAGCGTGAGTACATTGCAATTAACTATATATAGGCGTGTCAACGTACCGAGGTTATTTGTTGATGGCATCACGGCCAAGAGGTATATGATTTGGGCTACAGCAGATGAATCTTATTGAATGATGATTTACCATCAGCGGAATGCATACCTAATTGGACTATAACTTACACATGTAGAGAATATTAATAAGTATACACAAGTAACGACTTGATAATTGCCTAGTCTTACGTTGGCGTACGTCAATCGAGTTGCGTGCGTGACTAAACCTTGCAGCAGTAAAAACTGGTCATTTTGACATTTAGCGAGTATCAACAATTACGTAAGATAATCAAGTGTGCATGATTTGAAGTTCGTGTATGCAATTATTGTTAGCCCGTGCATATAATATAAGAAACGTGTAGGTTGATCAGTCTTTGCTACTAGGGATCTAGTATTTTCTTATGTAATCTTGACCCGCTTGAGAAAGTAATCTTCTCGAACGAGAAGAGGAAACACGGCCTAAGAAACAGTCACACAAAGAAAGTCAATGAATGGTAGCTGGACGCACATAGGAAACTATCCCGGGACATGGAACGTAATTACATACAACCAAGCAATTACGTAATACGCCAGCTTTACACCTACATGATAATTAACTCAGCCTTTGAGTCAAAACGATATTAGAAAACTACTCTAATAACACGAAATGTATGTTATATAACAGAGTGTCGGTCAAATTATTAGTGTTGGATACAAAATACACATTGTTGATACTTGTAATATTAACATAAGGTAATTTTTATTATAAATTGGCAAAATATTTTAGACAAATGGTCTTAAAAAATAGTACATTTTACATTCTTATTTTGCTTCATGTTCACAGGCCATACACAAAATCGTTTGAATGAGCTTAACATGTATCATGGATTAAGTATTATTTTGGAGCAGACAAAATGAATATTTTTATTTAACCATACACAGTTTTGATTTTCTGTTTTACCGAGTCTATGTTTAATGTAAATACATGCAAGGGCATTACGTTGGGGGATGGATGAGTTTTTTTATGCCAGGTGAAGACAAAGATATGTGATTGGTAGTTCATTTAGTTTACGGTTGAAGACATGCTGTCATGGTAAAGTTAATTTTCAACCCATGATTCAAAGTCCCTTGATTCCATATTTCCCACATCCCACATCTACATTGCGACCGTATGAGCCACCGCGAACGGCTATTGGAACTTTAAACTTGAAAGCCTCGCCTAATAAATCGACATTATTGGCATAGCCCCTTCTCCAAAGCAAGACTAAGAACCGATATTTAAATCAATCCGACTAGATGGTTTCGAGCACACACTACATCATAAAGGTCACGAGTTCAATTCAATTCTGTGCCCGGATTCTGAGGGTTTTCCGATAAACTTTTACCCTAAAAACAAATATTTGATCTAAATGGACGTGTGCTCAAACGTGATGTACTCGGCTGATCGAACAACCTTGTATTAAAATTCATACATGGGATATTTAAACGGAAACTGAATAGACACACAATTGGTAAACCGATCTGTGAAGAAATATTTTCATTTAAAAAATCAAAAAAATATTATACAACAGAGAAATCAACCTAAATACGTGCATTTTGATATCAAACATTCAATAGCCCAATAAATTGAAATTACATGCATTTCTTTGACAATTGCACTTTGTGATCGCAAACAACCTTTAAAAATGAAGACATCCTGCATAGAACTAAACCTTTCCACCTGTCTACTGATTGTTCTGGACTAGCTTACTAATTTATTCACATAAGCCGCCTGATTGCACTTGTACGAAAGATACAATGAATAACCCGATACTGAAATGTCGAATTTTTGGATGAGCGAAGCGAAGACTTCAATTTCACTGACCCCCCCAAAAATTTAGCTAGGGCGTATTTTTTTTTGTCTGTTTGTTCGCTCTCTACCGGGCAAACGGCATATGCGATCTTGATGAAATTTTGAGGGGACCTTCGAAAACTCTGAACTTAGAGGTGTATTGTTTTTGGGTACAATCGAAGAAATATTTCTTATGAATATCGTACTTTTACGATTTTTTTCGCTTTTTTAGCGCGATATTTTCGTAACATTTGGGCCGATTCTGCCCAAACGGGTGGGGCTTTAACGTTCATATTTCACATGGACATTAAGGTTATGGTGATGTATTGCTTTTAGAAAGAAAAAGTTGAAAAAGTTAGCCAGAATCCATAGAAATATAGCTTTTAATATAAGTTTTTTTGATTTTTTGTGCGATATTTTCGAATTGAATTTGAATTTGAATTTAGTATTTATTGACAACGGGACTCAGGTCCCACAAGTGCAATATAATATACATAGTAATACAATAACTAAAATTAAGCTTAAACTTAACTAAAACTTGACTTATACCGGGCCTCGCGTATCTTATGTGAGTGTGTTTGTGTGTGTGTGTTGTGAATGTGTTTGTGTGTGTGTGAATGTGTATGTGTGAGTTGATGTATCTGTGTTAACTTAGGTGATTACTTAGGTGTTTTGGATAGTGCAAGGTTTATCATTGTTTTGTAGTTGTGGATGGGGGTGTTGTGAATGTCAATATGTGTATCATTACTGATTGTGTTGAACAGGTTTTGAATGCGGTTTATACATGATTGTTTATAAATGTCTATGCGACTTCTGGATGCGTAAAAAGTAAGTTTGTTTCTAGTGCATTTCGTGCCATTTGGGCCGATTCTGTGCAAACGGGTGGGGCTATAACGTTCATATTATACATGGACATTAAGGTTAAGGTGTTGTAGTACCTTATGAAAGAAAAAGTTGAAAAAGTTAGCCAGAATTCATAGAAATAAAGCTTTTAATATAAGTTTTTTACGATAAATAATACCAATTGACAAGAAACAATAAAAACTTGACAACAATCACCTACAATGCGTAGGCAGCAAAACAAAGCACTTGCAAAAGTAAAGATATCCCACGCAAACTAAAAACTTAAAAAAGCTCATCCATCTACGCGGCGGGACTTGAGCGTTTTCCTAGTTAAGTAAATTTTAATGCTTTTATTTAGATAACTTTCTTTTAATCGACCTCGGGGAAGAAAGTCTAGTTTTAAGGTTTTACAATGTTTATCATGTAAATCCAGGGGTCGTATGGGCTACTATGTACTAACTACACGGAATGTATTCTTGGCTGATTACATCTGTAAAGTCTCTTTGCTCCCTTGCTCACTCGAAGGGTCTCTTGGCTTATTATTTCAAAGCCAACTTTATACCACTGCGTATTCATAAACCACTGGTGGAAATACATCGTTGGACCGAATATTCAAGCACTGCCGTAGGAGGCTTATTATGATTACGTAAATATGAAGGAGAAAAAAAAATAGGAAACAAATGTGTAATAATAAGCTACAAGTCGGCTAGTTACATTTTTATGTATAAACAATGGAATACTATACACTATATACAAAATCTTGGAAAATTGCAAACGTGTTAACTAATAGTTTGTGTAAAAATTAACGATAATTTAGATTTATGGATGAGCGAGAAGCGAAGACTTCAATTTGACTTTGTGTTTTTTTGTTTGTTTTTTACTTACGTTACCCCAAGAAAAATAGATCGGGTGTTTTGTTTTTGTTAGTTTTTTTGTCTGTTTGTTCGCTCTCTACCGGGCAAACGGCATATGCGATCTTGATGAAAATTGAAGGGGACCTTCGAAATCTCTGAACTTAGAGCTGTATTGTTTTTGGGTACAATCGAAGAAATATTTCTCATAAATATTGTACTTTTACGATTTTTTTCGATTTTTAGTGCGATATTTTCGTGATATTTGGTAAACGGCTACTCCGATATTGATGAAACTTTAAAGGAACGTTTAAAATCACTAAAATCATATATGTTATGATTTAAGAGACATTTGAAAAATATTTATTATGGAAATCGTACTTTTACGATTTTTTCTCCGGTTTTTAACATGATATTTTCGTGATATTTGGGCCGATTTTGACCAAACGGGTGGGGCTACAACGTTCATATTTTACATTGACATAAGGAATGGTGATGTAGTGCTTCTTGAAAGAAAAAGTTGAAAAAGTTGTTCAGAAATTAATTGAAATAGAGGTTTTAATATAAGCCTTTTAAGGTGTATAATGAACAAGTAACATCAAGTAACTATAGAAAAAGTAAGGAGATTCTACATAAAAACGTGATCATTGGACAGAAATATTCCAAAAAAGCTCATCCATCAACGCGACTGGAAAAAGCGTTCGCGAAGCGGCCTAGTAAAAAATCTTAACTAGACATTCTCATTACCAACTGAAGAAAACTTTATGCAAAACTTTAATTCAGGATTACTGGTGGCAGGTGTTGAACCCATGAACTCCCGAATCAGAGCTAGGTATTTTCGAACACACTGTTGGGCTTTCCCGATCACCCTTCCGAACATTTAATACAAAGCTTGTCACCAAGTCACCAAGGAGTGGTGAATTATTATCCCAAGGCTCAACAGGTTTCCCACAAGAAAAATATAATTATTTTTTATAAACTCAATAAACATGGTAAACTATTATAAAAAAGTTTGCATAAAAAATATGTCCATTGGTAATCGAATGCTGGGTCGCTGAGGCTGGCTCGGCGACGAGTTTCGACGCTCAGCTTTCTGTTTTTTTTTTGTTTTTTTTTTAGTAAACGGTCAACAACATCGCTATCATATTTCACAATTACCTTAAAAAAGGAAAAATCTATGAGATCCAGTATGTGTATTTTTAGATTAATCCTTTTGAATAAAATAAAAGTGAAATTTCCATAATTTACTCAATTTTGCTGAACTTTAAGAATTTATTCCAAGTGTACAGATTTTTTAATCCAAATTTGCATACTGGATATCAACGATTAAATCAATCTGAACGCGTACTGTAATTTGTTTTATCGTAAGATAAACGGTTTGGTGGGAAGAATTGAAATCCATGTTTTCGATTTTCCATTTTTTCACGATTTGGACTTGCCACTTGCATTAATTTTTAAGGTTAATTCTTGGCAACCAAGTGTGGATACCAATAGGGAGGTACTCTATTAACATGCATGTAAAATTTGGTAATGACATATCAAACCGTTCAGCTGCAATCGTCAACACGTGAGCGTGCGCATTTGAGTTGGCCAAGCTCAGCTCAAGACCCATTCAGACCTGGTGCTCTTTATAATGGACATAACAATTTTGATTGTTATAAATGTATAGTAAAGTTTGTTTTAAAATTAACCCAAATTTTATTTTTCATTTGTGGAATTTAAATTTATAATTATATTCTTTTTTCCTTTAGATTGAACGATTACTTTTAGAGTAGATTAAAAATAAAAATCTGCAAAACGGGCCACGACAAGTTTTTTAGGGATTTTCCCGGAAATGTTATATATTTCTAGTATTGCTGGTATTTTCGATACAGAAAATCCAAAAGTATTAAAAAATTGGAAAAAACTTGTTTAAGCTATATGTACATAAAATTAACATTAATTATTTGAACATAAGACATTGCTTTCATTCCAAAATCCTGAATATCCAATATTTCCTTAAATATTACAGTGGATAATATTTTTAAAAAAAAACTATTAATCTTAGGAAAAAATCCAACATTTTAATTTTTAGCTTAAAATTACCAAATTTAAGCGATTTTAATCCAGGTCTAAATGGGTTAAACATCGGAATATTTCCTCAGTAAAACCAAGAAGTTATTACTAGTACTCCTGAGGTGAGATGTGAATGTTTGAGTAAAACATTTAAGTGGAGTATTAATTTTAGAAGCAAGTCTTGCGGCCGAGTGCGGCCAAAGATAAGTGGATTGAATGTTGAGAGTGAAAGAAGAGAGCAAAATGCCGACACTTGGGCCTACTTGTTTGTTGCTGACAGAGGTGAAGAGTTGACGTGTTAGTGTCGCCCCATCAGAGAGAAAGAGAATGAAAATAGTCATAGCTAGGAAAGAGAAGAATATAGAAACTGCAGAGTGCAGAGAGAACGAAGGAGAATATCTGAAGAAACCACAGCTGCAGGGAGTCGAACTTGCCACTTGGTTGAGAGAGCAGCTGAACTAATGTCACAACTGCCTTGCCCAGATTTGAACCCATTTCCATACAGATATTCTCAAGCATCTGACAATAATTGTGACATTTAGACATTGCTAAAGATAATCTTTGATTTTACTTCCCATATCTTGAGAACGAGCTAATATCGTTGATGAGTCTGTTCTCTTTTATTATGGTTTTTAATTTGTCAACTATTTCGTAATTTTGTACGCGTTTGTGTCCTAATATTACTTATTTCACTAATTTTGCAACTTTTTTCATAACTGATTAGAATTGAATAGACGTTAAAAAAAGATAATGAAAAGGTCCGGGTTCGAACCTGGGACACTGATATGTATTATATCTCGCCGCGACAGTATCGTATATTTCCGGCGAAGTATCCTTGAACGAAAACCAGACAGCAAGTTACTATCTGCTTAGCAGCACATGCATACCTCAACACTACAGCAAACAGGTCTAGCAATCACCTGAGTCATTAACGCGCTATACCTCACATTGGACTGGTATGCAAGTGTTGGTGACGGAGTGAGAATGACGCCACGGACTGGTTATCAGACGCACTCGCACATGCTATGTTGAGCACAGAGACTGGGGAAACTAGACCGCACACGTACAAGCAACAGTGTTGGCTCAAGCGTAAAGCGCGAGTCTCTGAACTAGTAGGTCCGCGGTTCGAGTCACACCGCGACCGGCAATCATGACTGAAGTTTTTTTTCCGAGGTTTTCCGAATGCAAGGGATTGACTGCCCTAAAACATCTCTCTTTCTTTTCTTTCATAACTCTCCTATACCTTAACAGGCCTAAACTTGTTGGTCACCTGAAGAGGGTCTCACACTCACAATGGGCATCCCTACATAAACATCAAGCCACTCTTTCATTTTGTCAGGTCGTTGCTTCGATCCCAGCCACTAGCCTAAATAAAGTTGTCCCTATTTTTCTAATAGGCTAGGGCGAGGTTGACCCGTAATAGTAATTTTATTTTAAGGGCACACAACACTAATATCATAACTTAGTGTCCGTTACAAAATCCATAGGACAATCCTCTTAAACTCTTAATAATGTCGTAATTACGTAGTTTTAATTACTAAACAAGCTCATAGCCATGAACTTACAGATATTCCGGTTAAAATGTTCGAGTGGTGTTGATAAAAACTATTAAAGAACTTTTTTTAGAACGTCTAATACATTTGAGCTTTTTATGGTACACAAAATTAAAAAGATTATTATAGGTAAACACAATAACAAATTAAAACACTTCTAATGCAGCACTCGAAACCACGCCCTTGGATGCGTGATCGTTTTTTAAAACAAACTATATTTTATGAAAGATGTATGTTTATGTTTAGTAAAAAATTGTGGATAACCGAGGAGTTTGCCTTGGTGTTATTAAACAACAATTACACAAAATACTGAAGAGAAAAGTTAATTACTCTTTCAATTAATTAATTTAGCTAGAGCATCGAAAGTACTAATTGTTTGCTACTTTTTCTTTCTTTGCCGCTAGGGAACACAAGAAACTTGGAAACTCGCATCAATTATCAATTGAGTAACGCGAACAACCGCTCTCACACTTTATTTCCTGAGAGTCTGGACCCGGTGTTAAGTTGCCATACACCATAGATAACATACCTAGTGACAATCCTATATATTTTAATAGTTCGGTTCGGCTCCATGTACATAAATATGTATCCGCATACGTCTTATGACCATGAATGAACTTCCGTCAGCAGAGCCAAAGCCGTGAATTGTATTTTGTAATACAAAATATAACCCTTTAAAATCCTCCTTTTTACTTTTTCTTGGGGATGCCCGCTGTAGGGCTTACATTAGTGTCCCCTGTGCGACCCTATTCTGGTGACTAACTATAGGTTATTAGGGAGTTAAATTATTACGAAGGGAATATTCTTATTTCTTGGGCTGTTCAAGGGGGCTCAATCCCTTGCTTTCGCAATAACGAGTAAAGAAAAACTGCGAAAAGCTTGCATCAGGATTAACGATGGTGAGATTCGAACCAGCCATCTCCCGAATAAGTGATACGTGATACTTGATACGTGATACGTGGTATGTGATACTTTATGCGTGATATTTGATACGTAATACATAATGCGTGATATGTGATACTTGATACGTGATGCGTGGTATGTGGTATGTGATAAGTGATACGTGATGCAATACGTGAAAATGATGAGTGATAAGTGGAACGTGATACATGATACTGTTAGCTATATGCGAGACGGTGAGTGGTGATGGATGAGGATGGAGGAAAATAGTGTGTCCTATAGTTGTTCACCTACCTACCCTATGACGAGACGAGAGGACGCTCCGCAGCCGAGAGCGGACGAGCCACCACACACCACACCACGGAGGGCACGCAGCCTGCACTGGCCGAGTGCTGCACGTGTTGCATAGCGGGCAGGGGCAGGGGCCAGCTGAGCGCGGACAGGGGCAGGGGCCAGCTGAGCGCGGACAGGGGCAGGGGCCAGCTGAGCGCGGACAGGGGCAGGGGCCAGCTGAGCGCGGGCAGGGGCAGGGGCCAGCTGAGCGCGGACAATCTTCAACTTCCTTGTCGACTCTGCTCCCGCCATCTTCGAAACAGCGCGTGGTGTTACAACACGAGAACACGGCAGTGGGGATACATGCGTAACGCGCTGGACTCTGATTCGGGATACAACGGTTCGAATCCCACTACCAGCAATCCTGAATGAAAATATTGTTTTGGGGTTTCCTTCGGACGTTTATGCAAATGCTAGGATTGAGTTCTCTTAAACAGGTCTCGGGCATTCCCTTCACAATAATTTTCCAACTTCCAAAATATCTAGTGAGACACCTGAAGGTAGGCATGCATTACACCCTGCGCAGGCTTCCCACGAGAAGTAAATACAAACTTAACGTGTTTAACTACATTATATTTAAATGATTGTGAGTGAATGATGATGGATTTTAAAACAGAGAAACGTACTTGCATACATTCAAGTGAAATACGTGATAGTACAATGGGAGGCCGGCTTATGAAGGTGTCTCTCCCCCACTCACTAACATGAAAAAAAAATGATTTTTTTCAAACTAAAATAATTTCCACTAACGGTTTTTTATACTTTCTCGTGACTACTAACGAACTACTACATAATAACAATAATGTTTCGTATGAATCCTGTTCAGGGTGCAATTCATGCCCCTCTTCAGCAAGACTGTCTAACTATAGGTATTTTGGACTTTGGACAATTATTGTGAAAGGATATCCGAGGGCTGTTTAAGAGAATTCAATCATTTGCATTCGCATAAATGACTGAGGAAATTTTCGGGAAAAACCTTCAGTCGGGATTGCCAGTCTCGACGGGATTTGAACCCGAGGCATCCCGAATCAGAGTCGAGAGCTTCACGCTCGAGCGAAAATTGCCAAATATTAAATGCATCTGACGTCATCTTCATACCTCTAAGTATGACGCAATCATACATCGTCTGAAACACGTGTGACATCTTTCGAGTCGTGGTTCTGAGGTGCTGGGCGCTCAAGACTTTGCGAGTCATACTGAATACTTTGACGAATCTCACGCAGAAGGCGTTCAACTATACAGCCCAGGTTCTTCAATGCGAGGGTTACTCCTTACTCGGGACCAAACCTTATGTGGAAAAATAAAGACACGAGCCCGAATCACCTCCAATATCCAACTCACAAACCTTGGGAGTTAAAATGGGAAAACTGAATTAGCTATGGGATGTAGAGATTGGAAACACGCCACAACTGGGCAAATTTTTAACACAATTTGACATCTTGCGAAATTTTCGTCACTTGACGCTCTTGATAGTTCAAACCGAATTACAAGTGACGCCAACTGTAATGGCGGTTTGAAGGGATTTGTTGGTGGGACCCATTTTGTGTAGGGAAAGAAAGAAAAGAGAAATTAATAAATGAGTAAAATTAGACTAAGAATGAGAATGTTATTATTACTATTTGGTTGTTAAGTTTCAAGATGACATTTGAATAATGTCATACTTCCGTTTGCAAATTCATATGTTTGCCCCCTTCCGATCACGGGTTTATACAACTTGGAACCACATGTTTCATGGCAAACCTTGTTATCCACGATATTTTTCAGGATAGCCTGAACTATTTTCAACCCTGCGCGCTTTATAGGAAACACACACATATAGTGAGTTCGCGTTAATTTGTTTCAAGATGATGTTTCCAGCGGGAGAGACCTATTAGCTGAGGTAAACTAATTTGAGACGCTATAGGATGTATATATTCATGGCTTAATCCTATTCGATGCCCTCTTTTCAATGTTGAGTGCTGATTTAATTGATTTGCTCAATAACTTGATATTATCATATCGGAGGTAATACTCCTATATTTTCACCAAAACGGAATTTGACAATGAATTTTAAATATTCAAGGAAAGTTCCGGTGTTTTTTTTTTTTTTGAAAAGTTGTCGCATGGGCTCCAAATGCGCCAGTATAAATCCCACAAACCTCTTTATTAATTAAACCAGGTTAGTTTAATAAGAGGCTTGGGCGCGGTGTGGAAGCTTTGTGTCTGGAGTGCAGTGCATTCGAACATTTCGAAATACATGCAGGGAAATTCACTCTTTGAATGGATAAGCAAGTACTTGATCCTACCTTTACTCAGTCACAGGTTTATCTCCACAGAGTCCATTTTCATTCTTTTAATTTTTGGTCGAAATTTCCAAATTTTATGTGACCAAATGGGACCAACATTAAAAAACAAGTCGTTGGCGAGAATAAGGTGCATCATGTTTCTGAGCGTATACACAAAATAATTTATCTTGATCTATGGAAAAATGTACAAGTATCAAAAGTTAAAACGCAAATTTTCGACTAAAATCATAGCGTTCTCGTGCTAATTTGTTAAAGATTTTGAGCTTATAGTGTAATCGCAAGCAATGCTGTTAACATTGTACTAGAAACATACGAATTGGTAAAAAGATTATTACTCATGTATGCATACGCATAAAGATTCAGTTCTGTAATTATTTATACTTTTGGCAAATATTAATAATTATGGCGGTTCAGTTTATAAATTTGTTTTAAACGTCAATTTTTTTGTTCGAATAACATGCCGTGCGAATTTAGCATTGGTTGCTATAACCTTACAATTTAAATGTGGTGCCATTCCGAGGATCTTGGAATTTGAATACTTTTCGCAATACGATAACCCCTCAATTCCACCTCCCACAAAACTAAAAGCATTAACAACACCAACTGCAAACTATTTATGTGATTACCAAGTAGAAATAGAGTAGCGTAATTTTATAATCAAAAGTAAAAACTAGAAGAAGGAAAAGTGCGAAGGTATTTTAATTTGATGAATATCATTATCAAAAACCTCTACAGAAATGACTTTTTTGTTATTCACTTGAGAATAGGAAAGTATTTCATTTTGTACTCAAGCTCATTATGCTGTTCGTATCCTGGGCTGAAAAAAAGTAAAAAATAATATTTTCCACTTTTTCACTAAAAAAATCCCCTTCATTGAAGTCAACGAGGCAAACATATGATAATAATCTACAAACCCATGTTACTATTCTCATTTAAAACCTAGAAAAATTGAGCCAAGTCAGAATGTCATTAATTATTAAAGTAGGTACCTAATTGTATAGTTTATTTTTAAGCTCGGTGCACAAACTTTCCCAAGGTTTTAGGTTTAAGGTTTATGGTTTATGGTCTAAGAAATGTTTTTCTATCACGTTTCTAGTACGCGCGCTACCATTGGCCGGATTTATGAGAGCTCGCTTCTCATTGGTTGGGTTTAGTGTTTAGTGTTTAAGAGCTAAGAAGTTGAAATATTTTCATCTTGTTAAACCTTAGACCCTAAACCTTAAACCTTGGGAAAGAATGTGAACGCGATAACGCATTGGGCATGTTTCAACTTCGTTAAACCATAAACCATAAACCTTAGGAAGTTATGTGCACCGACCTTCACTACCTCATTAAAAGTATATTAATACAATGGTTTAAATATTTATTAACGATATTGGATGCTGTCTGAACCCATCGGACTGATTATAGAAATACTAGTAAAATAGATTTTGTAACCAAATCTTAAGACCGGTAATTTCGAGGAACCAACAACAAACATTAAATTTCACTGATTTACACTTCATTTGCTTGCCAACACTCACCTTCTACATGGGGAAAAAGTATTTAGGAAATTATCGCCAATATCTTACCTTCTACGGTTATTTATGTTTACCGAAACAAATACTGTTTTCGTTACTGGATTATAACGGTTTCCGAAAAAAAATAAAAAAATAAAACGGTAAATGAAAACACGGTTCTTAACTACTACAATTGGTTCTAGTTCTTAGTTCGGGTTCCACCCTCTGTTTCTGACAAAAATATTAATTAAAGGGGCTAAAAACCCCAAAAATTATTCTTTACCACGTGATCTATAGCACAATACTACACTTAAATGACCGTTTAAAAAATTATATCTTGTAACTGTGATTTAACACGAATTTTTTCATTTTTTTATCCAGAAATTGGCGAAAATTGGTGTTTTGGAATATTTCCTAAATCGGCTTTAACCTGCTTCTTTTTTGGTCCACATACATACTAGAGTATAGTACCAATCTAAAATGCCCCTTTATAACATCATGTCTTGAAACTGTGCTCAAATATACCCTCAAACACCAAAAAATATGCATTCCAAAATCACGCCCCAACTTGGTAATCAGCATATTTTGACCGAACTACTTGCCCAAATTACAAAACAAAATAAAGAGAATTTACAGAAAAGACTGTCGAGTACGTCAATAATGGCCAATATTTTTTTGGATCAAAATCCTCCAAGGTCACGGGGCATAAAGATCGTCCCCATGTTATTTCTTATGGGAGATTTTTGCCGATGTGACCTAGCTCGAAAAATGTCATGTTTGACAATTTTTTGGGAGGTCATGGTGGCCCCAATAATTGTTCTGTTAATTGCTAAATTCATTACTAGTTAGCCTGAATGAAATAATATATTTTTTGAGTTTAGCGGTTAAATACCCCTTTAAGTAGAAATCTCCAAACAGATTGTTAGTGGAAGGAATCAACAAGCAATGTTGTGTACGGAGACCAATCGCAATATATAAGTTTAAGCACGTAGTTATTTTACATTGGACGATTACGAACATGCATGCGGCCACTGATATTACATTCTTGTTCCCCGATCAAATATAAAACACAACTTTAAACTAATTCTCTGAAAATGCTTTAGCAATAAAAAAGTTACGTGAAGAATGTCAATTTATTTTAGCTTGCAATTCTCGTTCTTGCACTGCACGTATAAAATTGCAGTAGTTAGTGAACGCTGGGCGTTTCTCTAGATCTATCACATATGTAATTAAAAGGGGTGGCATAAAATGAGCAACCAGTATATTATTAAACTTTATTTCTGCTGTGACCAAAGTTTAAATTAAAGCTCAAATGAACAGTTCTATATATCGCGCTGACAACAAACGTATGCAACAGCAGGGATTCGTGGGAGGTTTTCTCAGAGTTTTTACCGAGTACAAAACATCAATCTGGATGAACCATAGATCAATGAAGAAACTAGAGACAAACTTTATTTCTGCTGTGTATCTTATCTAATTCTTCTTTATGACAAATTACTAGTAATAATAAGTTTTCTTCAATTTGCATTTGCTTTGCTTAAATTAATTTTAAGATGACCTTGTAAGAAAATGTAATCCTATTTTTGTAGCCAGAAGAGTTCATATAAATGTACGAAACATCATTTTAGTGGATAAAATACCATACTTATTGTCTCTGGTTACTATTGATAGTTTTTATACAGATTTCTAGAAACGTTGTTTTATGTAACTAAAATAGAGAGTTCTATCAGCAAAATAATTGTTTATTACAAAAGAAAATAAATATATTTTCTTCACTGTAATCCTATACAAGTTTCAACTTTTTTGCTCCGACTTAGTGGTAAAATAAAACGTATAATCTCATAATTGCTTCACAATCTGTTTACTTTAGGAGGTATTGCGTATGGGTTGTCATTTACCCTTTGCCTCTTTTGAACGGAGATACTAATATTGGAAATAATTTACATTTTATTTAAACAAAATACTGAATTGAACGAATTAATAATTCCACGTTCAATGTTTTTTGTCAATTTTTTCATATGATCACATATTATTGTATTTTTAGTATATTTTGCATACAAGTTTGAAGCTGTGACAATTAATGCATCTTTCTAGCTACTTGAAACGTAACTCGCTGGAAGCTGCTTGTATATCTCAATGTCGGAAGTTTGTCAGGTAACTTACAACGATGTCACTGAGCGGAGAGCGAGAGAGAGAGAGAGAGAGAGAGAAAGAGAGAGAGAGAAAGAGAGAGAGAGAGATCATTGAAGAACACACACTTGTGGGGGACGAACTGTTTGCCGCTTGTTTTTCAAGGCGCTGGAGAAGGCTGAAACATCGCAACACTTATTGATCCTTCTATTAAATAGTAGTAATTGAATTAGTTTATTTTGGTATCGGTGCACTGCGCTATTTTGGGACAATGCTCTTTTGTTCACGCAAATAAACTTATATTCTTTCTATTACTCAAACAGTGATAGTTAAAGAGAATTGGAAATGAACGTGCAGCAAACAGTGGATTATAGATGCTGATAAATCATAATGTATATATATTCTCCCAACGGGTACCGTATGCTCTTCTGTGAGAATTATACGTGTATGTATATTGTATAATGCAATCATATCCGAATCACACTTTGATGGTTGAAAAACGAACTATTTCAGTTTATTTCATTTTGCCACGATTTGAAGCCAAATCTATCTAAAATGTCAATGAACAAGATGAATTATTAATTTACATTCATGCCAAACCTAGCATCATAATAAAGCATTCATAATGTCAATATTTTACCCATCTATGTGTCTTTAGTTTTTTATTTTTGTTTGTAAACCGGTCGTATTTTATAAAGTGGCAGTATGTTTCAAATAAAATAGCATTAAAAACAAACAGTTACATTGGAGTGTTATTTTTTGTTCATATAGACTACAAACAGGATTACCAGATGAATGTCAAATTTCCCTATGGCAATGCATCTAGTTTGAAACGCGTATTCGTGTATGAATCCGAACAAAAACCGGACCACGCAATTCCTACAGACTTTACTCACATATCCCCTCACACTCCCACACCAAAAACGTGTCCTTCTGGCTACGCCACTTTTTGAACGCATTGATCAATCTATCTTGAGGAATCCTTCACTGAAAACCCACGGGTCGAACGTGTTGCTGCGTTGCCACAGCCTCCACGCGCACCTGGCCATACACACGAACTAAAACGAAAATTGGCAACATTTAGTTGCCCTTGAAAAAACGTGTGGGCTCGCACCTGATCAATTACTACCCTTATCACATTACTAGCACACTCCAGGCAAGGCCTGCAATGTCGCTCAAATGAGTGATGAGAGGCCGATCTTCCAGCAAGCTCGCTTGTGTTATATATCATGTTATTGTTATTCGATATCGGAAGGGCCTTTGCACGTGACGAAAGATTAGGGGGGACGTTGGTATAAAAGAACTTTTATTTCTTCTGTTTTGTACATGGGGCTACCGGGCTAGTGAATATTTATTACCAAAAATTCCAATTAAATTAAAGTCGAGGTAAAGGCACAACATAACCGAGTCTTTGGTTTATTCATGGGAAGTACACTTGGAAATATAATGTTTGATTCTATATAACTATTTTTCTAATTCATATTATTGGATGAGCGTAGCGAGCAAAGCAAAGATTCCATTCTACTACACTGGAGAAAAAAATCCGGAATGTTTTGTTTTTTTCCTTGTTTTTTCTTTCTGTTTGCATTTTTGTATGTTTGTTTACACGATTCCGGCTAAACCGATACTTCAATTGCAATGAAACTTTCTGGAGGCCTTATAAATCTTTGAACTTAGCACTGTCACGTTTAAGAGCGCAATCGAAAAATTATTTCTCATGAAAATCTCAATTTTACGATTTTTTTCAATTTTAAAAAAAATGTCTTCGACCTTTAAACACCTACATGCTTTATCCGATTGTAATGATTTTTTCACAGAACTTTAATTTTATAAATTAATATATTCGTGTGAAATTTGAGAGCAATCAAAAAATTATTTCTTATGAAAATCGCCATTTTACGCTTATATCGTTTAAAAAAAAAGTCTTCGACTTACATTCACCTTGCTTTATCCGATTATAATGATTTTTTCACAGAACCTTAATTTTATGAATTAATATATTCGTGTGAAATTTTAGCGCAATCGAAATATTATTTCTCATGAAAATCGTAATTTTCCAATAACGTCCCTGTTTTTATTTTTTTGAATATATATTTTTCCCATGCCAATGAATTGTACTTTTTACAGAAGACTGAAAACAGACATCTGCGAAAAAACTGCTAAAAAAAAGAAAACTCTGGATAATCCCGGAAATTTATCTCAGTATTGCAGGTATTTGAGATACACAAATTCTAAAATATATAAAACATTCGGGAAAAACTAGATATAGGTAGGCACTTAGAATTTTAATTTTAACTTAAAATGTAGCTTTAATTCGAAATCCGTAAATTCCTTAAAAATCAGGATAAAATATACGAAAAAACACTAAAAATCTTAGAAAAAATGTGAAACTCGAATTATTTGCTTAAAATTACCTAATTTACACGGAAAAATAAAGGACTGAAGGGTTAAACTCGTCTCCCGCATATAGGGCAGAAGACTTTCAATGTTTGTGAACAAGAACGGAAGCGATCCTATCCAAAAAAAGAGCGAAGCTTGTCTGCAAAATTCATGTTCCATCTTTATTTAAGTCTTCACTAATGGCGGAGGCGCCGGGTACATAGACATTCTTAACTGTCTGGGGGCTAACCCCGCCCCCTTATCCCCCAGAGTGACCCAAAACACGCTGATCAATGTAAGCGAAAAATCGAATGAATTATCGGTGTATGAACGGACGGATATAACCGATTAATAATAATTTCATTGTCAACATTTTCTGATTTATCAAAAATGTTTGTGCTGTAAAAATTCTGCCATTGAAAAATAGATCATTTAAACAATTGAATGCATTTTTAAAGTGTTGATTATCTTCAGATCCTGTTTGTTATCAACAATTTACACCTTGGGTAAGACACTGTCTGCGCATGGCCGTCTTGAGCTTCGTGCGTGACGTGTTATTCGTGCAAGGTATAGACGTAGACGTCAGTGTGGTAGTGAATAGTCCACCGCTCCACACCATAGGTTCGCTTAGCTAACGATTTTCCCCACATAAATATAGAAGACGGAGAATTTCAGGGTATAATTTTTAAAATAGCATAGTATCTCATTTTTCTATACTTTACTATTCCATAAAGTATGGCCGTAGTCAAAAGTACTTTGAGGTTTTCTTACTTGCCAATTTCCATTATTAAGGGAGTTTTTTTTAGATGATTTATGTCATTGACGTTGCTACAAACTTGAAGAATATAACACTTTCTTTTCCAGCTACTAAATAATGTCCTACTACGTTTTATGTTATACAAGGATGGTAGCTTTAAGCAAATAATTGAGCCACTTCGTTACATTAAACCCAATAACAAATTAATAATCTATGTGTGATGCCCTAACGTTGATATTCATCGACCAATGCCGAGACTTAGATTTGAAATATTTTATTGAAATTATTTTCTTATGATACCTACCAAAGGATAACTTTTCCCTTTTCTAACCTGACAGTTTTGTCTAAAGTATGAGGGTTGGTAATTGGTAGTGGCGCAAAAACCCGTTTTTATGAATTTAAACCGGTCTCGAGTAGAATTGTGGGTAACCGTAACTTGAAACCTGCTGCTCGCTGACATACCACAAATTTGTCCGTCTGTATACATCAGTTCACAGCTTGGACAAATGTATAAAAACTACACGTTTCTTTTAACGTAATAATGAATGACGATAGACAGGTCAAATATTGAGGAAAACCATTATTATTGTATGATTAATTTTTAAGGATGGGACGTAAGCCGTTAGTCCCCTTGGTACTTTTCGAAAGGAATAGGCTACGTGCCGGTACAGGGTTTACCCTCCTCCTTGCTGTTCATACGTAATCCTCATCAATCACCACTCATCGTCTAGAATAGCTCAAGTACATTAATATGAGACGTTAAGCAATATCCAATCAATCAAGTCAATCAATTTATTTTTAAACGTACACAATTTTTTTTACTTTAAATGCCAAATTTATTGTTATTGAGCAGTGTATTATAAATTTGTCTGCACAATATTTTAATCAAAGAGATTCGACAATAGAGGCTTAATGTTACGCACAATCGCAGAAACAGCAATCGACCAGTTGACCATCCAGGAAAAAAGGGTAATATTTATTAGAGTTAGTCCTGTTTTGTGGTTGGAGAAAAACGAAGATAAATCCAACAATGACTGATTCTCATCGTGTCATCGATTGCGATGACAGTAATAATACAGTCCAGTTAATTTGTAAGTCCATTGTTTGAAATTCTGTAAACCACATTCTTGTTCACTTCAATCAAAACTAATGATAAGTGAGTGCATACAATGTGCACTGGAAATTCCTACTTAAAAAACAACTACTTTATTAACCTCTTTCCACCCCTTTTCCGTTTATTTATCCCATCAGTCCTTGTGTCACGGAATGTTATTGTTTGTATGTTTTTACACAACTCCAAGTTAATGTTGACATTGACAAATATTAATATTCATGACACGCGAGGCGAGGTGTGATCTACATATGTCCCATAAATTAAGACTTTGTGACATTAATGTCAATTTTCTCTAAATCAACATTATGGCTTTTAATGAGGTCACCTAGTCAGTCAACTAAATTCGATGTAAAATCAATGTTAGCCTGTGGCATCGCATAGCAGACCTAGGTCCTTCAGAGACTTAGTTTCGGTATCGTTTGAGATTCCGAGTCCTGTTATTTGCCATTGCCCCCATGTTTGTTCAGATCTTACGTAACAGGAGTTGCTTCGTGCGACAAAGATATCCCATCCTCTCGTCTCTAGTCTGTACAGTCATAGGGACCTAGTGGGGGCGGACCCCACTATATCAACAGGTTTTTATCGAAGAGGAATTGGTCAACAGCTTAAGAATGAGCAAATCTATTCTTTTAGTTCATTGCAACGAGAAGAAAAACCAGGATCAAGTAAAGACAACAACCCTATACGTGTTGTGATAGAAAGAGTTTGTTGTCGTCGTTGAAGCGGATACGTTCACACAAACTAAAACCTTTCGAGTTTCGACAAGCTTTTAAACTGGAAACACATTTGTGTCGTTGGAAATCCACAGTGATAATAAAGCTCCCAGAGCTGGCCATGACATTTGATTGAAATAATGATAAAATAATTTCGGTGTTACTGGTCTACCGGATAGCCCGTGAGTGCACATGCATAAACAAGATAATCTGAACGGCGGCGCTATCTAACGCTGAAAAACAAAAGCATTCTATACCTTGTCAGCCGGCTCATGAGCATTTGTCACTGTCATGGTTTATTTCCATTATTTCGCTGCAGGTGTACAATTCCCACAAATTACTGCCCATTTTATATAGATGGAACTGCGAGAGACTGTAGAAAAGAAACATTAATAAGAATTCGTTTAAACAATTTCAGGGCGTAATTGAAATTGATGTCTAAAGTCATAAAACGTTCAAAAGTATGCCTTTCCCGATAAATTAATTAATATAAATTACTGCCCTTGGCTGTTGGATGTCAGTGTGCAGTTGGACGCTCCGGCTCCATCGTGGACTCATTGGACAGGAGTGATGGTGAAGGGCGGGGGGCTAGGGTTACTCACCAGCGTGCCAAATATTGAATGAAAGATATGTCACACTAACTCATTTTCTACATCTTTTAGATTTACTGCGAGTAGGGGCGAAAAACAAATCCTCCCTCCATTACAATTTCATTCTAAAACGTTACGCGTGTTAACGCGTCTACAACGCGTATTTTATTTTCAATAATACGAATAGAATCCAAGTGGCAAACTTTGAAATTGAAACATCAATATATAAAACCCTGCAAGTTGCTTTTGTTTATGCATTGCGGAAGTGCGTAAAGCTCTATTGTTGTTACTAATACATCCTACACGAAGTTCATGTTCGCTTCAAATATGGACAGATTTGATTAGTTCAATCTTTTACGAATAAAATGTGTAAAGTTTGTCGTGTTTTAGTATGCTAATGCATATTCACTGTTATCGAACCCTTTTCTTACCACGAGATGAAAGGTATTATCAGCAAGTCGAATTTTTTGACAGATTGTGCAGTGACGTAATTTCATAATCAGTGAACAAATGTGGGTTTCATTACCTTCCTCCTCCGACACTCACACGCACAAAACTATTTCATCACTAAAAAATCTCCACTGTCTTAATCTTTACTTACTTCCTCCCATCTATTGCAGTTACGTATTATTATTATTATTTACAAACTCGGGTATAGATACGAGAGTACCCAAGAGTGAGAGCGAAGCTACACTCAAATAATACACAATTCAACATGTTTCGATCTTTTTGCTGATGACGTAGGGTTAAAACAATGTTCCTCACTTGTTCTTGCATTCGTTAATTATGGAGTTTCAAATATCTGGGCTGACCACTTCCTTACCCCTAGGTGCACCGAAATCATTGTTTGTCATCGTTGTTGAGGGGCAATGCCAGCACATAAAACGCATGTCAATCGGCCGTCGTGTTTTGTTTTTATCGTGAGACGTGTCACACGCACAGACGGTCGGGCGGAATAACAGAAAAATGTTGGCGATATTGTAGCCTTGCTCCCTGATTTCGATACGCCCATGAATATAAATTCACTTCCACAGAGTCCACGTTGTGTCCACGAAGTGATGGTAATATACTGACATAACCAACCTATTGTTTTTACTTATCGCAACCCACCTTCACCTCAATGCACTTATCGATAACTATGGAATAAAGTCACAGCCGAGACGCCGCGGCAAAATTCATCAGACATGCAGCATTATTCAGATTCTCGTCTGACGGTTGAGCTGTACGAGTACCTCCTAAGCAGCTTAAAACTGTAAGAACGCAACAACTGATGGTGACGTGTGAATATAAACTACTTTTGGAAGAAACAAGCGTCCAATTTGTACTTCATAGCCTCACTTTTAAATTGTTGCTAATTTTGTACCTACCATTTTACGATTTTTTGTTTAAATAGTGCCTGGTAAACGCTGCACATTACTTAACCTGGAGAACCCTCTTCAAGTAACTAATTATGGTATTGAATTGATATAAAGTCAAGTCCAAGAATTTATTTCCACCATATAAGGGTAAGATAAAAACTTGACAAACGTTTCACCAAGATTTCCTGTGACTTGTATCGAAGCCCTTCCACCCTCCCCTTTTCAGGGCCCACGCAACCGCTATTTGTGTGGGGCAATTCGTAGTGACCGGTGTACGCAAGTTATCAACTGTACTTATAATCTAATTAAATTTGAATTCCTCAATAATGCATTGAATCCCACATAATTTTAAATTGTATTTGGCCACCGTCGAGACAATCAAGTGACTAAAGCTCCCATACATGTACCACTTTTCAGTTAGTCAGTCCGTCTGTGCGTGTCAAGTCTCACGATAAAAAAGTAAAAACCGAACATGACCTGATCTCCGATTGATTTTTTATAGACATTTCTTTCAACAAAGAAGATACAGAATATTTTTGGTGACCCTGGGGTTTAGAGGGGCGAGGCTAACCCCTCAGAAAGTTTTTATATTTCTGTAATCGACACCTTCACCGTTAGTAAAGGGTGGACAAACATGGAACAATAACTTATTGTTTATCCTTCTTTATACATGGCACCTCCACCAACAACAAGATTTGAATGCGGGCAAGAAAAGCATATTTAATATTTTTATTCTCCTTATAGTTTGTATTTTGAAGAAGTAGCTTCGCTCCCTCTTTTGGGTTCGTGATTGACTTTAAAAGGTAGTTGAGACGAGAGTTTTGGACGAATGCCCGGCCCGGCCCGTAACGTTGAAATTTCTGACCGGGCCCATTCGGGATTTCGGGCCAGTTACAAGGGTATACTAGTTAATCTAAAAAATACCATCAAATATGCCATATGTTGTCTAAAATGACGCCGGCATGGCCTCTGCTGAGTCTAAAAATCCCATGATTTTTATAGTCTTGGAAAGAACCGGTGTAATGGAATATCTTTATCCCCGGCGGGACATCATTACTGTACGAGTTCGCTCGAGGCTCCTACCCTAACCTAACCTGTTTCCCCGCAAAGTGCGGGACGTATATTAGTAATGACCGGCTGTGGGTAAGAATATACTATCACACCGGGCTTCAGGACAAACTTTCGGGCCGGGCCAGGATCCTCATATTTCGGGCCGGTTCCTTGCTGGAAACTTTCGGGCCGGGCCAGGATCCTCATATTTCGGGCCGGTTCTTTGCTGGAAAGTTTCGGGCCGGGCCAGGATCCTCATATTTCGGGCCGGTTCTTTGCTGGAAAGTTTCGGGCCGGGTCTTGGGCCGGGTTGTTTTGGGTGGGCCACCGTCTTTTCAAAAATTCACATCTCTAAAAGATGGTCCAAAAAGGTTAAAGGCCGATTCTTGAACCATCTATCGTTTTGGTAAACATCGTACCAAATTGTTGTTGAAAGTCTCTTGGCGTAGATTGTATAGAGTTTCGTGCAAGTGTTGTTTTCATGAGAATGTGCATTTAGAAAAATATATATTTTGTACTCAGCTCAACACCATATAGGGCGCATGCCCAAGTTTATGAGCTACAATACAGTTTGGAAACTTCGACAGTTTTTTTGTTTTTTAAATTCACTCTGAAAGTGCGTGAAGAACTGAGAAGGGAATTGCCAGGCACGACACCGTTAAAGCTAACGACGCCATGTTTCAAGTAGAAGATGGTATACATACAACAAACTTAATAGTCAAGTTGATAAATTACTCCAAGCTCCATCCAAGGTAACCACCCTCTGCCCTCCGAAGCAAAGCACATAAACTTGCAGCAATCAGCCAGGTGGCTACACTTATGGAACTTTGTTTAAATTCATGATATTGTATTGGGGTATCCTTTGGGATGTTTTATAAACTAAAACTGCAGCAAATAATCGGATATATTTTGGGATAGTGGTCAAATCCACTTATTTTTCTTTTACGAAAATGCAATCCTGAGAGTATTTATTTTAATCTTGAATGTCACAGAAAACCGGTATGATTCTATTTCAATTTCTAGACTAAAGTTGCGGTCGCTCGGACAAAGAACTAAATTTATTTTTCGAAAACCGGTTTTAAACGGGTAAACTGGTTCGTTGTCCGAGGCCGAGAGAATGGTACTTTTCTCTAAGGCACTATGACATCGTCAAGTCCATAGTTACAAAACAAGTGTTTCAGATACGTAGACTCCCAGCGAATTACCAAGCTAGTCTACTGTACGATTTTATTATTTTCCAAGTATATATTTAAAAAGAGTTCCAAGCTATTTTTTCTCATACATACTCTTTTATAAAAGAGGCTAGTACCACATTTACATCACCTTATTGATTTGTTGCTAGAATTCGTGATAGTTTCCTTTTAGCTACTACTCTTCCAATAATTTATTCGTAATTTGCTAGTCAACGTTTAGGTTAAGTAGTCATTTAAAAAATTACTGATTAAAACCCAAGTCTAAAACCTCCTGTTCTGACCTCATTTAAACACATTTAACTATAATTGTATGCCACAAATTATGGCCTCGGTATTATTTTTTGTGGGTTCTTCATGAAAATATTATGAATTTGAAAGAAAAACATTTAAATTTTATGATGATGCTCGTCTAGTTTAAAGTTTGTGTCGCGTCACACCATTGAATCCCCACATTAAAAGTATTTTTAAAGGCTACCCTTTCTAAACGTATTGTCTGAGGCCGTATAGGCTTATCGTCCAAGGCCATTGGCGTACCAGCTACTAGTACCTGCATTTTAATTTATTATTTATTTATTCAATAATTTAGGGGAAGTATAATTTTAAAACTAAATGTATTAAATAAAAATATTTAATATTGAATGGTTGGGAAAAGTAGGGGCAAGCACCAAAACACAGGTTTGTCCGCCAATCATTTCAATAACTTTGATCGTAATACTGTGTCACCTGCGTTGTCGGGTGTCCCTTCAAGTGCAGTGTTGGTTCCATTTCTTTTTGTGAATAATTCTTTTAACAGACAAAGATTTTAGTTGGAATTTTCATTTGTATAGAGACGATTTTTAGTTTCCAATCAAGTGATTGAACAAATTGTATAATGTGATTCAAATGCTCTCCGTAATGCACTTTTATAATGCATCTCCGAGGAATTGACAAGATTCTGCGTTCCAACCCCGGCAGGTGCACATTGATTGCAGTTATTTCATTGTGAAAGATCGACAAGTTAAAATTTGTATATACTGTAATAATGCCACCTTGTAATATAGAGTATATAAAACTGCGAGTCAGTTTAAACATTTTACCCGAATCTTGGTTAAAAAGAGCATTCTTCACTGGTAAAAAAATCACCCAATGCATAACGCACGCATTCAATAGTCACCCAATCTGTGCAAAAGCAATTCTGAGCAAGTGCACTTGACTCAAGTTTGAACGCAGACATATTAGCGCGAGCAAACTATACATAGTCGCCCACCAGAAGAGAGGAGTTTCAGCACCGGCCGTCTTGGCTGCCGGTTCCTAGATAGCGCCACCGTGGCATACTGCATAGTGTCGACTTAGGCCTAGATGGATTACACTTGGAGTCGATAAAGGTAGTTGGCGCGTCACGCGGTGTGGCGCGTGGTGCAACAAGGTAACTTGTTTGCTGTATTTTATTATGATTTCATTAATTATATTAGGTAAATATTCATTATAGCGGACGTTAAAAAAACTACAAAACCTTTAACGTTTCTATCAAATATAAAGGACTTTATACGGAGTTTTATCAATTGTCATCATCCATAAACAAATGTAACCTAGAAATCCTTTTAACGTTTCTATTTAAAATATAAAGTTCTTTCACCCGAAAAGGAGATTTTATTAACTTTTTTATTTTTATTATTTATTATTATTATTTGCATTTATTTGTACAACATTTGCCATTCATTACCCAAAAAACCTACAAAACCTTTAACGTTTCTATGTAAAATATGAAGGACTTTCATCTGAAAAGGAGATTTATTAATTATAATTATTATTTTTGTCACCCTAAACCAAAAAACCTACAAAACCTTTAACGATTCTATTTAAAATATGAAGGATTTACCCCCGAAATGGAGTTTCATTAATTGTTATTGTTATTATTCTGTTGTTTTAATAGAAAAACATAAGAATAGAATATAAAAAAAAAATCGCTTCGACTGAGATTTGAACCATCGAACCTTCGATTAAAAGTCTAGCCCGCTACCATCCTGCCAACACGGCATTACGATTGCGGGCCGCCTTGGGTGGTAGCGACGGTGGCCGCTGCAGCAGTCGGTAAGGAAGTACACCGTCCACTGTCATCCATCTAGGCCCTATCCGACTACCCATACTGCAGCGCAAGCGCGAGCAAACTATACATAGTCGCCCACCAGAAGAGAGGAGAAGTTTCAGCACCGGCCGTCTTGGCTGCCGGTTCCTAGATAGCGCCACCGTGGCATACTGCAGATTGAATCGTTTAGCCGAATTGGCTAACCTTTCCGCGGCAGCCGGCCACCGTCGTTACCACCCAACACGTTTGTAGGCGGACGATCAACACAGCGCTGTGTGGCACGGTGGTAGCGGGTTCGCCTTCTAAACGAGAATTTGTTGGTTCAAACCTCCGCCGAGGTGTTTTTTTTTTACATTCTATTCTTTATGTTTTTCTTTTATAACAATAATTATAAATTCAATAACAATTAATAAAACTCTTTTGCGGGTGAAAATCCATTATATTTTAAATAGAAACGTTAAAGGTGTTGTAGGTGTTTTTGTTTATGGATGATATTAATTAATTAAAGTACCTTTCGCGATAAAGTTCTTCATACTTTAAATAGAAACGTTAAGGATTTTGTAGTTGTTTTGTTTATGGATGATAACAATTAATATAACTCCTTTTCGGGTGAAAGTCCTTAAAAAGTTGGTTCAAACCTCCGCCGAGGTGTTTTTTTTTTACATTCTATTCTTTATGTTTTTCTTTTATAACAATAATTATAAATTCAATAACAATTAATAAAACTCTTTTGCGGGTGAAAATCCATTATATTTTAAATAGAAACGTTAAAGGTGTTGTAGGTGTTTTTGTTTATGTGTGATATTAATTAATTAAAGTCCGTTTCGCGTTAAAGTACTTCATATTTTAAATAGAAACGTTAAAGGATTTTGTAGTTGTTTTGTTTATAGATGATAAATAGTCCGTTATATTTTAAATAGAAACGATAAAGGATTGTTATATTTTTTCACGTCCGCTATATGTCTATTCGCATTATATTATTATAAGGTTAACTATTTCTTTGAACCGCGCGGCAGACATTATGTGATGCGCGCGCTTACTGAGACTGGTTAGCATGGTGCGCGCGCCGCGCCAGACAGAGAGCGCAAAGGTTAGCAAATTCGGCCCAAGTCCAAGTTACATACTGCAGCGCAAGCGCGAGCAAACTATACATAGTCGCCCACCAGAAGAGAGGAGTTTCAGCACCGGCCGTCTTGGCTGCCGGTTCCTAGATAGCGCCACCGTGGCATACTGCAGCGCAAGCGCGAGCAAACTATACATAGTCGCCCACCAGAAGAGAGGAGTTTCAGCACCGGCCGTCTTGGCTGCCGGTTCCTAGATAGCGCCACCGTGTCATACTGCAGCGCTGTTCCCTCCCAAGACCGCTCAGTTGAAGCAAGCCTAAGCCATCAGTGCGTTAGGTTTAGGTCAGTGTGTTTGAACGCCTTGTGGACGTCAGACGTATTTCTACACATACATCACGTACGACGTACGACGTACATCAGTTTTTGACTTAGGAATTTGTAAACGGTGACTTTGGAGCCGTCCTAGCAACGAGGCACATAATAAATTTAAAGTTATTCTGAATCGGCCTTGTTGATTCTGGCCTTGATCCGCGAGTGTTCACACTGTCCATACCACTGATTGCTATATTTCCTTTGAAAAATATCGATCTTTGGTTGGTTATCGTCGTGCCTGCAGGGTTGGCTTGGTCGCTTTGATTTACTGTCCCCCACTGAAAATCCGTTGTGTGACTGAGTGGGTAGACTTTAAATACGTATTTATTTATTTATTTATTTATTTATTTAACTGCTACTCTTGCTTGTGAGTGAAAATGGACGCAGGTGTTGAAGTTGAATCGTCCCTTTCGATTTTCGAACGTGGCGTAAGAAGCATTATCGAACACAATACACAGGCTGCTCTACGTGAAGTAGAGTTGTGGGCCGCCATATGCTTCCCGCTTAGCTATCAACGCGATTTTTTTTGGAGGTCTATACCCATCACAACGCCAGTTCCGGGCGTAATTTTGCAACTTGTTCATGTTGAGCCACAGGGATCGCCTGCCTCCGCACAACCACAGGTGCCTCGACCACCCTCGGGTCCACAGAACGTCCGGCCATTGTTTAGACTTCGTCCTGGATTGATTCCAGGCCCAGCCTACAAAGACCTCGCACACTTGGTGCATCCAACCCAACGTCCAACTGCACCAGTTCGTACCCCGCGTCGAGACGTGCCATATTGTGCATTCTGTAAGCCTCGCACACGCACAGCTCTGCGTCCTGCTTCTTCTCCAATGAGGCAACGACTCTCCAGGCGGTCACACGACAGGTGCCACTGTTGCCAGATTGAGCCCGCACCTCCTCGCGGGGGTGACCCGTTGATCAGTGGACGTCGTCCTGAAGCTCGAGCCACCCCCTCCAACGCACCAGGCGACCTTGATCACACAGTGCAGGAAGCAGGTCACTCGCAAGATCTTTCGGAAGTTCTCGTACGACGTTCGTCGTGCTACTGACCTTGGGCTTCATGTGTCTGGCCGGCGAGCTCACCGCGGCCGAGTCGCGGGCACCCGGCACAGCTCTGGAAGGTCTGGACGCCGTGGCTGGGGCCCGTGCGCCGCAAGAGCCCGTGGAGGTGAAGCCCGCTGCTACGCCAGAAAGACAACCCAGTAAGTAGGCGAAATATGCAATTAACCTTGATGTTGTGTAGAGAGGACGTGGTTTAGGTTCGTACTGATTGTCAAACAACGAAACTTGTACCCTAGGTATTTTTTGTAAAAATTCCAGATAATAATTATTTTTAATACGTGTAATACTAGATTTTCATCTAGCATCAATATGTACGCAATTTGGATTCAATATTGCCCGAAACTGTCCACTCTTTGATACTATTAGGCTCGAATTGTCAAGGAAATATGAAAGCTCATGTTTATAATTTTGTGTTGGCTCGAGCACAAAGCGCGCGACTCTGATTCGGGAGGTCCCGGGTTCAAATCCCGTCGAGGCCGGCAATCCTGACTAGGTTTTTCCGAGTTTTTCCTCAGTCGTTAATATGCACGGGTTCGAGTCCGCAACAGCCCTCAAACATCCTTCACAATTGTCCTATTTGCCACATACCTATAGTAAGGCACCCTTTGCAGGCTTCCTACGAACAATTATTGGATGAGCGAAGCGAAGACTTCAATTTCACTTTCGTATTTTTTTTTTTTACTTACGTTACCCCAAGAAAAATAGCTCGGGTGTTTTGTTTTTGTTAGTTTCTTGTCTGTTTGTTCGCTCTCTACCGGGCAAACGGCATATGCGATCTTGATAAAAATTGGAGGGGACCTTCGAAATCTCTGAACTTAGACCTGCCACGTTTTTGGGTATTGGTATTGGTTTTTGGGTATTAGTTTTGGGTAATCGATCAAATATTTCTTATGTTTATCGTACTTTTACGATTTTTTTCAATTTTTAATGAGATATTTTTGTGATATTTAGCAAACGTCTACTCCCATATCGATGAAACCTTAATGGGAACGTTTAAAATCACTGAAATTATATATACGTTAAGTTTTTAGAGACATTTGAAAAAATATGTCTTATAGAAATCGTACTTTTACTATTTTCCCCCGGTTTTTAATACATTATTTTCGTGATATTTAGGCCGATTCTGACCAAATCGGTTGGGGCTACAACGTTCATATTTTACACTGACATAAAGATTATGGTGATGTATAGTGCCTCCTGATAGAAAAAGTTGAAAAAGTTGGTCGAAATTCGTATAAATAAAGGTTTTAATTGGATGAGCGTAGCGAGCGAAGCGAAGATTCCATTTCACTACACTGGAGAAAAAAATCCGGAATGTTTTTTTTTCTTTCTTTTTTTTGTATTTTTGTGTGTTTGTTAACACTCCAATTGCGATAAAATTTTGTGGAGGCCTTCGAAATCTCTGAACTTAGAACTGCCACTGCCTGTTTTTAAGCGCAATCGGAAAATTATTTCTCATGAAAAAATTTCTTCGACTTATAACACCTACATGCTTTTTCCGATTTTAATGATTTTTTTACAGAACCTTAATTTTATGAATTAAGATATTCGTGTGAAATTTGAGCGCAATCGAAAAATTGCCACTGCCTGTTTTTGAGCGCAATCGGAAAATTATTTCTCATGAAAATCGCAATTTTACGATTTTTTTTTCGATTTAAAAAAAAGTTCTTCGACTTATAACACCTACATGCTTTTTCCGATTTTAATGATTTTTTTACAGAACCTTAATTTTATGAATTAAGATATTCGTGTGAAATTTGAGCGCAATCGAAAAATTAATTTTTATGAAAATAGAAATTTTGCGTTTTTTCTTTTTTAAAACAATTTTTTGACTTATACCACCTACATGCTTTATCCTATTGTGATGATTTTTTCACACATCCTTAATTTTATGAATTTATATATTCGTGTGAAATTTGAGCGCAATCGAATAATTATTTCTTATAAAAATCGCAATTTTTCGATTTTTTCTTTTTTTTAATTACGATTAATTAAAAAAAAAAAAAAATTTAAGTTTAATTTTTATTTAATTTAAAAAAAATCTTGAACTTAGTAATAATATTTTCACAGATCAACAGAAAATCCGCATAACACATGGCAGCTCAATGCACCAATTACGCTCATCCAACAACGCGGCGGGACTTAAGCGTTTTCCTAGAATAAGCCTTTTACTGGTGTGTAAATAACAAGTAAAATCAATTAAATATAGAAAAAGTAATGAGATCCCACTTAAAAACGTAATCATTGGATAGAAATATTCCACAAAAAGCTCATCCATCAACGCAACTGGAAAAAGCGTTCGCGAAGCGGCCTAGTTATTATATTTATTGAACTAATGTTTTGAATCGTAACAATTATTGTAATGCCTAATTTTGAAAATGTCATTGCCCGGATATTTTCTAGGAATTATGGTTATAATAATAATTATTATTTTAAACTTGATTCATCTTAAATCCACACAACAAGTTGGCCTAAATAGTGTTCGATGTATATGAAGGTCAAACAACTACCTGTACGTTGTTCAATCATTTTCTTCCAAAAGTATAAATATACATCATTAAACGAGGGAGCGGAGCGACCGAGTGTTCTCCATTCAACTCGAACGGCCCTCATTCTGTGATTCTGTCTGTCTGTACGTCGAAAATCAGCCGAACCGCTGAACAGATTGGGCTGAAATTTTAAACAGACATCCGGTACGAGTTTACTGAGAACTGCTAACAAAATCAGCTACATCCATTGCGATTTAATCCCAAAATAAATAAAAATGTGATTTTTTAAATATCGATATGCATTTGTTAAGTAGCAGCTAGCGAGACGATAACTTCGTGGCTTGCATGGCCTATTGGTAAGCATTTAGCCTACCGCACGGAGGGTTGGGGTTCGATACCCGTTCGCTCGAACTTTTTTATATTTTTACACATACATATAATTTTTGAGGGGTGTTAAATGGGAAATAAAAATTCGGTGATTTTGTTTTATCTTGGAAATTTGTTAATGTTTCACGCTGATACGTTTTGAACATGATTCGCATTTTAAATGTTCAATTTAAATAACTAGGGAAACGAAAAAGTCGTTGTTAAACGAGTGAGTGAGCCATGTGTTGAGTACCCGGTATCATTCCTCATACTGGGCTAGATCCAGCCTTAGGTATAGAGGAGGAAAGGGGATGTTCCCGGGTACTCAACACTTGGCTCACTCACTCGTTTAACAACGACTTTGGCGTTTCCCTAGTATTATTACATACCAGAAATAAACTAGTCTGTTGCTTGGATGCGATAACATATAGATTAGTAGACTATATAAATTGAAAATTTATATTTACAGTTTATTACTCAAGACTCTATAACCGCTAAAAAAAAGTTAAAAAAATTCAATTACAGAGTAAGTATATACGTTATAGTCTTGGAAGAACAAAATATATTTGGATGAGCGTAGCGAAGATTACATTTCACTACACTGGAGAAAAAAATCCGGAATGTTTTTTTTTCTTTATTTTCTTTCTTTTTCGTCTTTTTTGTATTTTTGTCTGTTTTTAACACGATTCCGGCTAAACCGACACTCCAATTGCAATAAAAATTTTTGGAGGTCTTCTAAATCTCTGAACTTAGAACTGCTACGTTTTTGAGCGCAATCGAAAAATTATTTCTCATTAAAATCGCAATTTTATGATTTTTTCGATTTTTAAAAAAATTCTTCGACTTATAACACCTACATGCTTTATCCGATTGTAATTATAATTTCACAGAACCTTAATTTTATGAATTAATGTATTCGTGTGAAATTTGAGCGCTATCTAAAAATTATTTCTCATGAAAATCTCAATTTTACGCTTTTTTCGTTTAAAAAAAACATTGCCTCATCCAACATCGCGCCTGAAAAAGCGTTTGCGAAGCTTCCTAGTATTAAATATTTTTGTTGGTGTATAATACTCCCGCTATTACCACTTTCACCGGTACGCATGTTTGTGGACATAAAACGCAAAATCTAGGCGGTTGAAAAAAACAGATATCTATTACTTTGAGTTGGAGATGAATTAAAGTGTAAATCAACCTTGTTTTAAACGATGTCCTTCTTCCTGTTCCGGTACCGGTATGAAGACAGTTTATTCACTTACATTACTTGCCCAGTACATGACCAGTAGGGCTGGGCAAATAAATCGATGATTCGATACGATATCGATGTGGGAATATTTTCGATGTCGATATTTTGACTCCATTTTGAAATATAGAAATTTTGACAAAATGTATAAACAAATCAATTTTTTTAACGTAAAAAAACTAGAAGCGAGGATAGTAGTTTTTGGAAATGTATTAAAAGTGTATATTCCTTCAAATTCAGTTTGCGTGCTTAATATGGTAAAGGTTCCGGGTAGCTTAGAGTAAATTCGCCCTGACTTTTATAAATGGTGGAGGTGCCGTGCCATGCAACGCGAGAGTGAGAATGTATAGACATTATTCATTAATTTTTGTTTTGTTCAATAATTTTTTTTTAAACTTAAAACAAAGTTGTGCCCAAATAATAAAATGTGTATACATTGATATCGATTTCAAAATCTTAGTGTGATATCGATAATTGAATCATATTATGTGATAGCCCTGCCCTGATAATCTCACAAAAATATGGTCCGGATATTTAGGCTAAACTTTATGGGACTATGTTTTCATGTTAGATCACGTACTTACGCGACGGTATAATTATGAGAAATTTTAGAATTTTGTGCCGAAAGCAATATTGCTTTGAACAATTTTGTAAAGCAAAGTTGTGCCCAATATAAATGTTGTAATCATTGATATCGTTTCAAAATCTAGGTGGTAACACCGAACATTTAAACCTACTCGGCTTGTGATCCCCCCCCCCCCTCCCCCGAAAAAACTACAAAACTTGTTTACCTGAAGGTCGAGTTTTATTGCTATAATTTCTGTTATGAATAAGTTTTCTCTTTTGTCAGCTTATCAGGGACTATACAACTTTTGTGTTGCCACCTTGTGCATGTTTGGCCTGAACGCAGAAACAGTGTGTCAACAGTATGTTAGTTTCCCAAACGTTGATTGTTCCTCTTGATATGAATGCCTTTGATGTAACTTGTTGTGTTAATTGTTTGTGTCGTATAATTTATAAATAGGCTGTAGCTGCGAGTGCGTATTGAGGCCACTCCGCCCTGTGCGGAGAAAACTACAAAACGGTTAGGGCTGCAGTGCAATGCGTATTGAGCCACTCCGCCTTGGGAGAACACTTAACCGGTATAGGCGCAGTGCGATGCGGTATTGAGGCCACTCCGCCCTTTGTGCGGGAGAACACTAAACCGGCACAGTTAATTTAATTCAATCTAGGTATACTCCTTATTGCATTTCGCCAACTTTCTTGGAGGATTGAAAATCAAATCACAGAATATTAATTATGTATGGATAAAAGCTATAAAAGTAAAATAAGTGATAGGTCTGGCCTACAGCATCATATCGAAACAAATTACCATTTGATTTGAGACATCGAGTTGTTATCGCTCAAACTAAGCTCAAAAGTCTTCTTTGGGCATAAGTCGATACTTAATGGGTTGTACTTACATGAACCGCCCTTTTATATTAATTCCCAAATATCCAGTAATTAATTTTATTACAGATCGAGTTCGCATCACACCGCGAAGAAATGATGAATACTCTCCATTAGACTTTCGGCATTCCTCAAAAAGGTGTACGAATTTTCATGATTGATTCTCTTTTTAAAGGTTTTTCCTCCAAGAGTGGAAAATTAAGTTTACATTTTCTTTCACGGTAGGGTGCAGCACATTGACATCAGTGGAGAATCTTCCTTGCACAAAAAGTATTTTAAAGTAGTGTGGTTGCTTGCGATTTCTAATGTATTTATTTTCGGTTCTTACAGAAAATGACTGAAATGACTGAAGATTGAAAGCGTCCGGGTCGACGACGATCTTTGCTACATTATATACCGCTTATATTATTTTATAATTCGTTAGCTTTTAATTATATTTTAATAATGATAACATTAAGCCTTAATCTGTGGAATGAATGCTAATGACTTATTATCTATGCAGTATTGTGTTTCGGTCGTAATAAGATAGGCCTACGTGAAATAAACATTATTTTAATATCCAGCAGCTACATACTTTTAACAAAATCGTTTGGTATCATCTAATTTAAAATCATTGGCCTTACAACAATATCATTAAGCTGTAACAGTAGCCTGATTGTGATATAATTTGTCACTTTTGCCTTAATTGGTTTTTGTATTATTCAAAACTGCATTCCATGTCTTTTTTTCATTTCTTTGTAATGTTTAATCTATTATTATTGGTCTCGTTTTGAATAAAACTCAATAATTGTTAATAATTCTGTTTTCCAAATTTTCTGCCGGCTTGGGCATAGATGCAATGTGTATATGTCATCTACATCCAATCATCGTCTAGATTAGCATCGATACCAAAATATCACATCCAATTTCAACAAATCCTTTCCATTAAAATTCCCTATTTATGACACCATATTTAGAAATCTAGTCTTAAATAATGAAATATTATTGTAGTCGTGTTTAACCCTAGTTCCAATATGATTCTGGGTTTGTTGTACTATAAGATAATATTATGTTTGGAGATACTATAGTGGTGTTTACTGGCTCATATCTGTTGCCGTCAAAAAGACCCTCCAAGATATTTACTAAACTATTTGCACAGTTTCATAACGTTTTGGAGATAAAAAAAAATCTAATAAATGTTCTCGATTTGCAGTCGCGCCCTTATTATTTATCATCAACCTTTAACGCACAACTTGTTTCCTGTTACTTCGCATCACCAATTATTTTAAACTAGATTAATTTTAAAACTAATTACATAAAATTCATATGTTTGGTTTAATTTCATCAACTGGGCTTGGCCTTGGCCTAGAGCTTTGAAGAAGTAGGCCCTTAGCTGCTGAGAAGAACTCTACTCTACTTGACTCAACAACAACAACCTTAATAATTTCCAACAATTCAGATGCGTTACCAATCCAACCTATTTACAAGATAAGCAATGGTAAGTTTTGCGTTTAGGGCCTAACAACTTGATTAGATTTTGAATTCCTCAATATTCCTTCAAACCATATAATATTTATTTGCATATAATAATGTATAGTCGCGGGGACATGTTGCAAAATATTTTTTTGAAAAAAATATTTATTTATATATCGCACGGAATATTTTTTCTTTGTCGATTTGGTAAGTCAGAAAACACTCCCGTAGCTGGAATTAATAATATTTAAAACAATCAAGAAATTTAAAGAAAATCGAGAAATAAAGCTCATATTAATGCCTATACCTGCGTTAGGTAATGCCATAAATTATTTCTTGTTAGACATTTCACAGGCAGCAAATACGTTGCAGTACTTTCCATTCATTCAGATCAATAATGCACCTGCAATAAGTTACAGGCTCGGTGGTCGAGTGGTACGTAAGACGTCCGCCAGGCAGAAAGCGAGAATGTGGTTCGGTCCCAAGCTCCTAGGTCCCAAGCCACAATAGGTTATTAAATTTATGAATTTTATTAAATAACTATAAAGTTTGTTATTATTCCGTCTGAATTTATGTTATAAAAAATTAAATAAAAAATATCTGGAGTGATGTGTACACAGAACTTTTCATGGAAATCCTGCCCGTGTGGTAGCCCACCACCAGTATTAAAACCACGAGAAATTGCAGTTGTTTAGTGTTATCTCGAGAATGCTGCTTAATATGGGAAAAACTGATTTTAGACAGCTACGTGGTTTTGTGACAACTATAGTGTGCACGAAAAAAAAGATTGTGTTTGGTGATAACTGATAATTAAGTAACTATTTGATATTTAATTAATTAAATCAGGGCTCCAAGTTGTCCTATATTTCATATATTTCCTATATTTCCTATATATTTAGTGTGGTGGTGTATAATTCCGATAATTCCTACTTTTTCAATTGTTCTTTTTTTTTGCAACTTAAGCAATTTTGAAACAAAATGGGCATTGATTTTATGAATATAGTACAATTTGCAGTAAAAATATTTGTTTCCATTATTTTCCAAAATACTAACTAGGCCTAAATAAATAATGAGATTGCAGCCTAGCAAACTCCTGATGATTGGTTCAGATGGACTACCGGTAATCATTAAGTTGCAAGACATGAATGCATACCTACGTAAAAACTAAAAACAGTCGGCCTTATCTCAATCGGTATGTATAGCCTCCACATTACCCACAACTCATTTGGGAAGGCTTATGTTTATAACTAGGAAAACGCTTAAGTCCCGCCGCGTTGTTGGATGAGCGTAATATTGGTGCATTGAGCTGCCATTGTGTTATGCGGATTTTCTGTTGTTCTGTGAAAAAATTATTACTAAGTCGAAGATTTTTTTAAAATTAAATTAAAAAAAATTTCTATTTTTTTATAATGAATTTAAAAAGAAAAATCGTAAATTGCGATTTTCATAGAAAAACGATTTGACGCACGATTTTGACACTATTAAATCAAAATTAGGTTTGTGATAACATATTAAATAGTAAACTATGTAGTATTTAATCTAATTAAATCGGCTCAAAGTGTCCTAAAATTTCATATATTTCATTTTCTAAAATATTTTGATTGGCTCATTAAGATATTAATTCTAACTTAGTTCATATATCTTTTTTCAAATAGCAATTTAGAATCAAAATGTCATGTTTTGAAATTTTAACAATTTGCAGTAAAAATATTTTTGCCAATTTTCCAAAAAACTAGGCCTAAATAAATAATGAGATTTGAAGCCTAGCAAAACTCCGATGGATTGGTTCAGATGGACTACGGTAATCATAAGTTGCAAGACAGAATGATACCTAAAAAAGAAAACAAAAACATTCGGCCTGTATCCAATCGAGTATGTATAGCCTCCACTTACCCATCCTTTGGGAAGGCTTATGTTATAAAAAAGTGCTTAACAAATAGATGTTGACCCCTTAAAAAGACTGCAGCTCAGCTACAGAAGAGTAGACAGTCGTGGTGTGAACTGAGTCCCACCCTTTGCTAGGACTTATTCGTATCAGGCTGGGTATTGGTATCGTGTTGCTGCGAAGTGGAATTCTGTGGATAAGTCCATCAAGTGCGCCCCTCTGGCTAAGTATGCACGTCACATTAAGGGATTGAATAACTAATGACATTTGTATTGACAAACACTGCTATTCCTTGGTACATGAAATCGGTATATTATTATGTTTTGTTGCCTGGTTCATAAAAAAAAACTCATCCACGTTTCTTTTTCTTCTACTCTACTATACTCTGTACTATCGTCTATTATCACCCTCATTTAAGTAAGCATTATATTTTTAATTGGTTTAAAAAGCAGGTTTAGCACTATGTGTCATGGAGCTTTTAGCTCTTTCTAACCTGCTTAATAATGGCTTAGTAATATTTGCATATAGATGTAGATCTACCTGTGTCCTAACTCTAGCGTAAGTCTGTATCTATATGAATTGTACCCAAGAAATTGTTAAATAAATAATAATAATAATAATAATAATAATAATAATTCCTACATGGGAAATGGAGGATTTTTTAGTAAAGTGTTTATTAGATGTGGTTCCACAAGTATCTTGCCTGCTGCCCGCAAAGAAGACTTGGCAAATATTCAGAAATAAATTGTCAAAAAAGAACATGTGGTGCTACATTAGTAATCCATGAGATTATGTTCCTATTATTGGATGAGCGTAGCGAGTGTAGCGAGCGAAGCGAATATTCCATTTTACTACACTGGAGAAAAAAATCCGGAATGTTTTTTTTCTTTCTTTTTTTGTATTTTTGGCTGTTTGTTAACACGATTTTGGCTAAATCGATACTCCAATTGCGATTAAATTTGCTGGAGACCTTCAAAATCTCTGAACTTAGAACTTCCACGTTTTTGAGCGCAATCGAAAAATTATTTCTTATGAAAATCGCAATTTTACGATTTTTTTCGATTTTTTAAAAGTTTCTTCGACTTATAACACCTACATGCTTTATCCGATTTTAATGATTTTTTTTCACAGAACCATAATTTTATGAATTTATATATTCTTGTGAAATTTGAGCACAATCCAATAAATATTTCTTATGAAAATCGAAATTTTACGATTCTTTTCTCCGCATCCGCATAACACATGGCAGCTCAATGCACCAATTACTCTCATCCAACAACGCGCCTGAAAAAGCGTTTGCGAAGCTTCCTAGTATCTACCAGGAAAACGTTTAAGTCAGCTTAAGCACGCGTTTACTACACCGGTAATTTAAAGAAGAGACGAGAAGGGGAGGGAGTGGGTTCAAAGTAAGTAATTACCTTCCAATCTCATTGTTTCCGGATGTGTCATTGATATATAAGAACTTGCATACTTGCATACTTGCAAAACACAGTGGTAGAGCGTTTTTCTAGCCGACGATCGACAGTGACAAACTTAATTCAATTTACAAATGACCTTGCACAACTTGCAAGTAACATAAATAAAAAACAATCAACGCTGTTTACAGACCTAACAATACGTTCGACAGTATCAACCACACTCTTCTTAAGATTAAGATTAAGGGATGATATGGTGTGTGTGGTCTACTTTTTAATTTGTTGACAAGTTACTTGAGTGGGCTTAGGCAAGTGGTAAAGTTATACATGATGTTTTTTATTCTGATTCAGAGATAGTCACTTAGGGGTTCCACAAAGGTCTACTTGGGGTCCTCTTCTTCATACCTTTTACGTCAATGATATACCAGCATGCTTGAAATCAACTAAATGTTTGAAGTATGCTGACGATTTAAAGATTTACCACCTGTGGATACCATACGAGATTGTTTGCTGCTCCAAAAAAATATTGCTTGTCTTTCTAAATAGTGTTCAGTTTGATAGAATTGACCATAATGTTGCGAAATGCATCACAATTATTTCATTTGAAAATAAACGTGTTATTTTATTTAATTGATTTTCAGGAGGTGTGACTTTAGATAGGGTTCAATCTATTCGAGATCTTAGTGCGGTGATGATCCATAATATATCATTTAATAAACATTAGACTTCATTACTCCGCGCTTACAAGCTTCTCGGTCTCCTGAAGCGTAAATGTATTAAATCGTCAAAATGTCAACAACTAGGAATCTATATGTTGCTTTAGTTTGGCCACAGGTGGAGTATGCCAGCATTGTCTGGGATCCTTATCAGATCACCAAGATAGTGTATCGAAAAGGTTCAGGAAATGTGTATTAAGATGATATGTTATAAACATAAAAAAATTGACTGTCACAAGAAAGACTATTGTGCACTGTCATAATAATATGATTAAGACGCTTGAAAATAGTAGCAAGCTCTTTATATTATAAAATATATTTATACAACCTCTTTATTCAATAGTTCTGTCAACAACCTTGATTTTGTTGAAATAAGTGAACGCAGATTTAGATGTAGTGTAATTGCCACACGGGCTCTGTAATAACTGAGTCGGTAATTTTTCTTTACAATCATTTAATATTATTTGCTGCTATCAGTAAAATAATGACATATAGGATATAATATGGTTCCCATATTTGCACTCTTTAAATAAAAGTAAGGGATCATTAAAAGTACATAATTATTTGTAGCACTGATGAAGCATAACAAGAAGAAATTTGATCAATTTAAAACTCAAAACAATGTAAGTGTAGCTGTGAACAATGCGCAAGTAACTGAGCTGTTAAACATTGAAAAATATACTTATCACTTTATTACATAAAACGAATGCAGTTACAACCAATACAGTAAATTGCAACACGGAAATAATACACAACCATGGTTGCAATAATTTATTTTTGAATTCTACTATGTGTTCAAAACACAATATTGTAAAGGATTTAACTGATATCAACAGCTACCATAAGTATAACAAAATACGACATTCTATGGGTGAATTCGAGCAATCCACACAAGTTGGCTGAATGAAAGAAACTAAAAGTTTATAATATGAATATAGAAGCCTACAAATGATTGTATTTATTTTTTGCCATGGAACATTCGTTGGATATGCGTAGTGGGTGAAGGGAATAAATCGAACTCATAGTGAACAATCCGAAGTTAAAAATATTAGGGTACTTGTATTTTATGTGTTTGTTCGAACGATTCATGCCAAATATTTTATCCGTTGTGTGATGAACATTGCAAGGAACCTTCCAAATATCTGACCATACAGCTGCCACGTTTTTCAATACAATCGAAGTTCCATGTGTAATGAAAATTGCACTTTTCAAATAGTTTTAAACTTAATATAAATTCGTTGACAAACTTTTGTTGGAAATGATCGACTTTTTTATTTTTCCTTTATATAAGACCCTAAAAACCGCACTGATTGACTCAACTTGATATGACTTTCGAAATATCATTAGCAGAATGAAACTTAAATAAACTTGATGCTTTGGATAAAAGGTTCAATAGACCGAACACGTTCATCCATCAACGCAATGAGTGCTAGTTTTATTCAAATTAGTTTTAATTACATTTAAGTACAAATTGAATTGTGATTTGTGATTCTTTGTGGCTTCAGCAAGCAAGATCGAGTAGAGTTATCTAAAGAAGAAAGATTTTCCTAGTCGGTCCGTTTAGGAGTGTGTAAGATAAAGTTCGATCTCATCACGAATTACACTTATTCATTTTCAAAATGTATTTTTCATTAATTTGCTGGAAACTATAATCTTCAATCAATGAATTTCAAAATGTATTTTTCATTAATTTTGCTGGAAACTTTAATCTTTAATCAATGAAAGAATGAAAGTATCACACAGACCTGTCAACCTAATCTCCAGGGTCACCTAAACATAATGTATCTCTCTTTTTGAAGGCCAATGAAAGAACGCAGGTGAATCGGTTGTCATGTTCGTTTCTTATATTAGACGTGACACATGTACGGACGGACAGACGGACATGTAGGGAAGAGACTTGGGTTTGCGAACGCTCAACAAATACAGTGCATTACTTCCGTACTTTCCGGTTTACTTGAAGGAAAACCAACATTTTATTGTTCTGTTGTCTCCCCCCGACATATAACAAACTAGTTATTTCTCGAACATATAATTTCCCATTTAAGTCACACATTGTTTCGTGTGAGTCCTCAAAGTTTACACAAACTTTACAATTTCCGGTGGATATTTAAAATTTGTGTTTGAAAAGTACGAAATTACTTTGTCGGTTCGAATCGTAGCGTTCGCATGCTAATGTCATTGAGATTTTGAACTTCGTCCAGCCGCGCACAGTGCTGTTAGTCTATTACCAGCCATAGTTAAACGAGCACGGGTACGCGACCACCCAAACAAGTGAGCGAAGCTAATCGTTGGTGTTCTTGGTACTTGTTCATTATAGGGACCCCCCCAAAAAGGAAATTAGGTTAGTGGCGTTGGAGGGGGGCCTAGCTGACCATAGCAATGCACTTCATGCTCCCCCCCCAAACCCACTAACCTACTTTCCTTTTCCAGGGGGGGGGGGGTCCCTATAATGAACAAGTACCGGTTTCTTCTATCGTCCCAGCCTTTACTAATGGTGGAGGAGCAGAGTAGGTAGCTATATTCAAACTTTTTGGGCCCAACTCTCATACCCCCAAGGTCACCAAAAACATTCTGCATCATCGTTGTTGAAGGACATGTCATAAAAAACGCATTTCAGTGCGATGTCGTGTTCGGTTTTTGTACTGAGACGTGACTGACGCATATATGGACGGATGGACGGATTGAAGTGATGCGTATCACCTCACTCCCTAATCATTGCATTTTAATGAGTTCTTACACTTACATATGGAAGTTTCCTGTAAGACAGTGCAGTTCGTGCACTTGATTGCAATTGGGCAGGCGTACGGGTAACACGCATTCATTTAATATGATTGATTGATGCAGTAGTTTGACTGAGACGTGAGGTCAAACCCATCGAACGTTGGGTAACATACTCGCAAATTCACAATAAACGAATCAACATACTCATCCCCTGACATAGGCCTCAGAGATCATTAATTATTTGCCTGTTAAATTTTTGGCATCTTTTTTTACCGAGTTTTGTATCAATTTTCGTCCATTGAAAAAGAGTGTTTGACCTCTGGAGATATCTTTATTGAATTATTTTTTTCCATTTTTCTATCGGGCCTACCTATAACACCCGATAGAGGAAGAATCTTCTCATTTCGCACCTAGTAATCACAGAAACTTACAAACATTATATGATTAATTTTTTATCTGTTCTTGGTTCATTTTTTTGCAATTATACAATTATTTTGAATGAAGCTGGTCACAAGTATAAAATGATAAAGGTGTGATCCAGTAAAAAAAGGCAGTGAAAAAAAACCTTCAGTTCAACTAATACAGGTTTTATTAATAAGGTACGCAATAAAGTTTGTAGTTTTTTTAAATCAGGTAAAATTTAAATAAATTTTTGACAGATTAAGACCGAATTTGAAATAATTCTCATTTGATATTTTGTGTCAAATAGTATACGCAATAAATGGCAGGTATGCCCCATAAGTTTATTTAAATTATCACGACTTCGTAATATTCTACGAATCGGGGGAACGGGACTTCCGAACCGGGACCTAGTTTGGGCATATCATATTGTTCCATATTTTCATCTTCACCATCAACGATATCAACGTTTTCAATGCATGCGACATTGGAATACCAACATATTGACTAGACTCGGCATTAGAATATAAAAAGTATAACAAATAAACGAATGGTAATAAAAATTGCATCCCCCTCCGAAGGTCTAATCATTAGATTCTTGTTCCTACAGCGTAATAATTACGCGTTCTGCCTTGCATTTGGTACAATACTAACGTTGCGTGTGAGACCCATACGAATGGTCACGTATTCGAATACCGGCATTCCCTTCACTTTACCATTCCAAAAACCTGTTCACTCACCTGCAGAGGGTCACACCGGGTGAAACGGTTTGATCCGGTAAAAGTGTTACTGGTGTGTACCCCCCCCCCCCAATCTAACAAAAAGAAATCCACATACTTTTTATAAGACGTTCATCTATCATATTATACTCGAATAATCGACATGTGAAAAAGTGCATTATTTCCCCAGAGGAGTAGGCCTAAAATAGATCTAACCATCCACAACACATTTGGACATCGACATATTATATAGATTAGGTTATGTTTCCACTACATAAATTTTAGTTTGCAAGATATACTAGATTATGTCGTTTCTCTAGTTATCTAGTTGTGATTCTTTATATTTCATTGTACTTGTGAGGTATTCAGGGTATCGCAATTCACATTTGTTGATTGATAAAGCACGATATTATAGGAGCGTGTGTAATATGACACGCTTGAATGCATTGTTGTATAAATGAGTGCGGTCAGGTGCGGAGTGAGTCATATACCACCACAACGACAGAGAAATGACTACATTTAATATGATCTTGAATCTGTTTCAGACCGTGACTTTCCGTCAAGTTCTTGAATTAGATATTGAATTCGCGAAAGTTAAAGAAAGTTGAAAAAGTTTGAATGACTACTTCCATGCATAGCATCCCAAGACTCTCCTTGAGCAATCGTTTTCTACAGGCCTACCGGTTTTTTCATTGCCTGAACTAAAAATAATTGTATTTTCTCTAGTTTTTGGTCGATTTTTGTACAAAACTTAAAAGATGTAATTTAAATATTAAATGTAAAATACTTCGCATCTTGAACTTTCTACTAATAACTTATAATTATTCAGTGAGTGACAGGGGTAAGGGAATTTGTCAACCGTTCCTATATTATTATAAACTCGTGGGCTTATCGTGTAACAGAAGATACAGGGAGCTGGGGGGGGGGGGGGGGGTTCCAACTGCACGAGATTAGAAATTTTCCAATTCTTCATTTCGTTGTTGGTCTTGTCGCAACAGTTCAACTGATGTTTCTTGTTAGTCAATAACATAAATATTTAGATCTAACGTCATGATTTTTTAGACTAGTCCACTATACTTGTCCCAAAGAATTAATTACATTATTAGCCTCACACCTGTTCTAAAAGTTTCATAACTGTAATATGTTGATCTAATTCTCCAGTCATTAGTGGGGATCCTCAAGCGAAACAAGCAAAAACGTGGAAAATTAAACACGATGGAGACACTGGTGAAAACTGGATAAAAATCAATTTCGTGTGAAAATGTTTGAAAACGACATAATATTTTCATATTTTTTATTTCTTAGTCAATTACCACTTTCACTTTTGTTTTGCTTTCGGCGATAAAGACGTCTGGGGACATGCCCCAGATCCTAAGGTACTAAAGGCCTGCCTCTCTCCTCCCTCCCACCCTCACACACGGTCAATTCCTGGATATGCAACTGCTCTCAATATTCGTTTCATTAAGGGTACAATAAAAATGGGAAAATATGTCATTGAAACCAAAAACGTCAAGTACGCCTAAATGACTGGGACCACCCCTGATTTTGTTTCAACCTCTCTACCAACTTAAAATGAAAATTCCCCTCCCCCCCCCCCCCTTCCCCCACAATTACACATTTGTCAGGACTAGATCCGCCTCTGCACTCACCTTGTATTATTTGGACTTTCGATAAAATAGCCACGATGTTATCTTTTGTAGACATCAAGAAAGATCAGGACTCTGTCGAATTCTTTGAACAAGTGTATGAACCACTTCTGGCCCAGCCGATGTTTATATTGCAGCCGAACCGTAACCGAACTAAACGAATGGTATGTTATAATAACTCGAACTGAAATGGTAATTTCGGTTCTATACCCAGTTCAAGACATTACGTAAAACTTTTCCATTGACTCGTTTCAACCGTGAACACAATACTAAGAAGCAATAAAAAACAGCATCAGTCCACCTCCTTCTCACAACGATGACGTAATGGACTTCCACTTCGTCAGTCGCGAGGAATGGCAACATCAGCTACATGCGAAGCCTCCGAGGTTATCACCCGATGAAGTTGTTATTATTTACCAGAATGCAATGCAGCTATTTTTTGTTGAGACGACGAGAACTATGCGATAACGCGCATTTCACTCACTTGACTTGAAATGCAAGCGAATATTATGTCTAGACGAACATATAAAATAGTTGCCTCTTATTCCACGAAACAACGCCCACGTATTCGCATAACAAGTGGCTAGCCTAACAGAACATTGAAAAGTCTTGACCCTGCATACCTCCACCATGACTGAACGTCAGATCATCTGTGTTGATTTTATTTTAGAAACATGTACTTAATTTTTGTTTTTGTGGCAACTTTGCAAAGTTTTAAACAATTATATATATATATGCCAGTCGGCCGTGAATATTATTGGATGAGCGAAGCGAAGACTTCAATTTCACTGACCCCCCAAAAAATTTAGCTCGGGTGTTTTTTTTTTTTTTTTTTTTTTTTTTTTTTTTGTTTTTCCGTCTGTTTGTTCGCTCTCTACCGGGCAAACGGCATGTGCGATCTTGATGAAAATTTGACACGACCTTCGTTTTCTCTGAACTTAGACTTGCTACATTTTTGGGTACAATCGAAGAAATATTTCTCATGAATATCGTACTTTTACGATTTTTTTCGATTTTTAGTGCGATATTTTCGTGACATTTGGGCCGATTTTGACCAAACGGGTGGGGCTACAACGTTCATATTTCACATGGACATTAAGGTAATGGTGATATATTGCTTTCTGAAAGAAAAAGTTGAAAATTTTTGCCAGAATCTATAGAAATAAAGCTTTTAATATAAGTTTTTTGATTTTTTGTGCGATATTTTCGTGCCATTTGGGCCAATTCTGACCAAACGGGTGGGGCTACAACGTTCATATTATACATGGACATTAAGGTTATGGTGATGTAGTACCTTTTGAAAGAAAAAGTTGAAAAAGTTAGCCAGAATCCATAGAAATAAAGCTTTTAATAAAAGTTTTTTACGGTAAATAATACCAATTGACAAGAAACAAAAGAAACTTGACAACATTCACCTACAATGCGTAGGCAGCAAAACAAAGCACTTGCAAAAGTAAAGATATTCCACGCAAACTAAAAACTTTAAAAAGCTCATCCATCAACGCGGCGGGACTTTAGCGTTTTCCTAGTTTTATATAAAGATTCCACATCAGTGTACATGTGAGGTACAATATTTAAAAATGTACCAACAGTGCGAATTTCATTACAAACATTTATTTCAGTACCTTAAAAATTATGGCCGGTTTAAGATTACTTGACTTACAAGATTTCCTTAAATGCCTCACCCAGTATAGTGTGGAGAAAAACCAAAAATACTAGAAATTGGATTGTTTTGTAATAAGTGCATTGCCATAGAAATATGTTTTCATATTTTAGGGTAAGGTAATTTCAACTATAGGAGTAGTATTTGTGACATTCTTTCGATTGGAATTTTTTGTAATCAACCGATGTGAGATTGTTAAGAGGAATGTTATCGCGACAAGTTGTTGTCGATCCTTACTACAGAATATCCATCTGTAGAAACAACACGAGTGTTCCCTTAGTTCCTCCTTGGCCAGAACATCGGCGAAATGTTTTTTAAACGATTTCACACGAATATTAATAAAGAATCAATCTATGACATACAGTACGCGTTGCGTATTTCTAAATTAATCCATTGATTTAGAATTTAAAACATCGTGAAATCTTCTTAATCTACTCAATTTTGGTCAACTTCAGGAATTTTTTCCAAGTGTACAGATGTTTTTAATGCTGGATATCAACGTTTAAATCAATGTGAACGCGAAAATTAATTTGGTAAATCGTAAGATAAATCCCTATTTTTCACGTTTTCGACTTATGTTTCGCAATGGATCTTTATGTCTCATTTTTTTGCAACTAAGAGTGCAAATCAATATGGAAATCGTTAACATTCATGCAAAATTTGGTAATGATATTGCTCACCGTTGAGCAGAAATCATCAACACCTGAACGCGCGCATTTGAGTTTGGCCAAGCTCAGCGTCCCCTTCTTATAAGAGTGTTTTTAAGTAGCAATATTTTAAGAGATTTTGCGTTGATGTGGAAGTGTTTTTGATATATATTATGTTTTGTTTTAAGCTTTCGTGATCCATGGTTTAATGTTAACACTAGCTTGACGGAAAATAACACGCACAATGTTTATAAAACTCAATAAATTTACTACCAACGTTTCGGAAAATTAGGTTTCCATTTTCATTGTGCGTGAAATTTTCCGTAAAGCTAGCGTTAACAATATAAATATATATATATATATATATATATATATGATATGATAAATATATATATGATAAAAACAAGGATCTTGGGTAAAACCGACAACGACAAAGACAATGCGTATGAGGTACATCTAAGAGTGGTCCAAGTTTCATTGTTATAAGATTTACCGTTTTTTCTGTAGGTTCTTATGTCTCCAAGGAGAATTAACTAGCTATCCAGCCAAGCTAGCCAGCCAGCCAGCCAGCCGGAAAGTTTTCGACGATGTCGAGACACTCTTTTTAACACAGAACGGGTTATCGGATCGGGTTGATTTTTTTGGTAGGTCATGGACCACATATCAAGTCATATACCGAGTTTCAAGATTGAAAATCTTTCGGGACGGCGTGTGTAGATTGCTGAAAACCCCCCAACTCTGGTAGCTGTATACAGGGTCCGTGTTCGTCGTCGCCTGAGCAGTCGCGTGCGCTTGGCTGCGGGCGAACGACCGTCGCCCTAGATAAACGTCACCATTGCCGTGCACTGGTGACCAATCACTTTTCTCTATTATTCAGCCTACGCTTAGTTGCCGACGCATTCCAAAAAGACGTAGGCCAACTGCTGACGAAATGAATGGATAGATACCAAATAGGTCTCTATAACTGATTGACAGGATGCATGTCATACATCACTAATCAGCAATCGTTAGCTTCGAATCAACGATGGCGGCCTAAACTGAGATCGTCCGCTCAGACTTCATCTCAGAGAGCAGCTGCCCTGTTGTATTCTGCATTCCATTGTTGGCAACTGTTTTGTGGGGGGTTAATCTATAGTTAGCAAGTAAAAGTTAGATAGGAAGTATGAACATGAGTGGATTCATGAACCGTGTACACACGCGGAAGTAAATCGAGGGTCGGACAGAAAACATCGTTTACCTAACAGATTTGCCTGAGCACCGTTTAAGACAGGTGCTGCGCTCACTAGTCTAATAATGTAGTTTTTGTGTTTTGTTTAAGTTGTATTTGCGGGGTTGTATTGGATGATGATGATGATTATGTATGTTGCTTAGCGTCTCTATTAATGCACCAAGGCTATTTGATGATGGACGATTACAAAATACCCATGCCTTATGCGGGATTCGAACCCACGTCCTCGTATATAGTCATGTGCTTCGGACCAGCGCCCTAATCGCATGTGCCACCGCGCCCCCCCCCCCTCATTTGTTAGATTGTATAAGACCCAAAATATGAATTAATAGGTTGCATTTATGGGCGAGTTAGAGCAGAACAGCAGCCACATAACAGATAGATAACAACATATGAGCAGAAGAGCTGGCTTCGGCAACATCCTTGATTTACGTGTGTCCCCGAATGTACACAAATATACAATCAGCACCATAACGCTAATCGAATTCACTGAGTAGATATTCGATTCTCTCCACCAAGGGACGACGCTAAGGGGGGTGGGGGTCGACTGCCCCTGGGCATCCCCTGTGCCCCCTACCACCCGAAATCAATGGCTGGTACTTGTCTAACGCATGTAAGCATAATCGTGTTGATTTGTTTATAAACTTATTTATATTTGAACAGAACAATACAATATGGTGTACCATTCTTGGCATAAGGTCCACACCTGTGCTTTGTGTGAAAGCGCTGAGATAGCTTTAAATGCGCGCCGAGGTAATGGTATAGACATTTTTATATCCTGGATGAATTTAGACCAGTTGGTTTATAACTAAAAATAACATTGCTTGTATTCGGCGAAACAAGGGTCATGTAAAGCGGACTAAGCGAAGGAAGTAAGGTGTCTTTACATTTTTACAACACTATTTGCCCAGCGTCCCAAAGCCTTTGAAACCACTCAAGTTTCTTCGAATCCGAAGCCAATGAAGAGCAAGGATCATCTTGACGGCTCCTAATGTGTATATTGATGTATATGTGGTATTTATTTTAACGTATATGGAATTCGTCAACCTAAAATTTAAATACAACCACACATTGAGCGAAATCCAATGTATACTCATTATAAATAACCAGTTACGTAAAACGATTTTTAGATGAGAGTCGTGAATGAAGCGGTATCCTCAATTATACCACCAGAAAATAAACCTTAGACGTGTTTATTGTTCACTCTGGGCAAACGGCTTCTCCGATTGTGATGGCATTTTCGACGAACCTTCGAAAACTCTAAAAGTGTACATTTGTCAAGAAAATTGCACATTAAGGCTAATGTATCGCTTTTTTAACGTCATTTAAATCAAAGAGAGATGACTGCAATCTTAGCTTAATCAAAGAGGGTCTTGAATAAAACAGAAAAACAAGTTTTTAATGCTTTGGGTTGGACGTTACGTCCCTGTCAGCCACTATATACCAGTTTTGGGACAATAGTGTAAGTACTTAGCTAGGTTTAAAACTTTATTCCGAGCGACGATATTTTATATTGTTTCTACTGACCATTGTCTTTCTTCCACATTTCTATAAAGAAAAACTGTTTTTGGAAATACTTCAAACGATGTATGATTTTTCTTTTGCCATCTCACTGAAATCAATGTTGGAATTGAGAGTTATCGGATATTTTTTCCAGCTTACCAGGTAACCAGATACAAAATAAATATTATCATTTTTTACAAAAAAAAAATGCAACTGAAATAGCAAAATATAAAATAAATTATTGTTGTTAGGTCAATTTCTATTCAAGTCATCATTCATTGTGTGTGTAATGAGTGGGTATGTGCAGACAAAGTGGAAAACAGACTAAAGGCAAAATCAGAAAATTCGCGAATTAAAACGTCTAGTGAAATTACGAATCTCTTAAAAGTAGTAATCTTGCAAAATGCCATTATTATTTTGCGTTTTTCTTTCAAATTACCATATTGAGGGTCAAATCCGTTAAATTAAATTAAATTATTTTAATTTTATCTTAACTAATTTTTCCAACCCTTGATAAAATAATCGAATCAAAAAGGTGGAGTGTAAATGAATCACAAATCACGTTATGGGATATTATTACTTTTTTTTATTAGAAATTCGCGAAATTTAGCTAGTTCCATTCATTTAAATAAAATTACTATTTTGTCGAATTGCTAAATTCGCTATCACCTGACATTTTGCATAGCTTTAGGGTCTATCAGACTAATGAATGACTGAGGAAAACCTTGGTGAAACTTGAGATAGGGTTTTCGTCGGTAGGAATCGAACCCGCATACTTCCACGTAATAGCATTGTGCCACTTCGGTCGGTTATGCGCGCCTGAGATTGTGTAATGTGGGCAATTAGAGGATTGTGACGAGACGAGAGAGTTCTGGCCCAGAGGGTGGGGTATTTGCAGTGTGATGACAAATTCCCGAGAGGAAAGACAGCCAGTCATGTGAAATATCAATCACTAGGGTCGGAGTCAGGAACAAGGAGAGTAGAGACGAGCAGAAGGTTAAAAACTGCGAGGAACGAATTAATGGTGAATCCTTGAAGTTTGGAAGCTCGAGCATGATACTAGTTTAGGGGAAGTGGTGGGGGGAAGGGGGGTCCCCTTGGGTGAACCCGTCCGTTCGAACATCGAAGTTTGCATTTTAATGACTCGAAAAAGTCATTCCACGTGTTTCGTTTTCTTTTAGGTCAGTATTTCACAGTTTTCGAAGTTTATTTTAGATGCCATGTTCCAAGTAGACTTATATACTCAGCTATGCTAAAACTTATACTTCACGATCACTTATTGAGGTTAATACTAATTAAAATAATTTTGTATTTTGCAAACGATACTCTCCCAAACAATAATCTACTCATATATATATTGTTTGCTTCTTGGAGGAATTGGTGGGAGGGGGGGTGGGGGGGTGTCATGTTTGTTGTGTTGTGTTTGTTAGCAGTATCCATTACCGAGGCAAATCTTGGGTACAACTTTTAGTCAGCAATCAACATTGCCGGTGGTCAGAATTATCGGGAACCACTGAACTTTCTCTATCAATACTTGTGATAAATATCTACCTGAATATTTACCGTTTTACTTCAGTTTAATCCAGTTATTTCACATCACACAAAACATGATAATTGTTAATCGTTTTGTTACAGGAAAGTAGGCCCAACCTAGCCGAGTAAGTGGTGTTTAACGGATTTAGGTTTAGGTAAATTTAAATTGGTTTATCTAGCTAATTAAAAATACCTCACAGAAATAAGTCAATACTTTTCAAAATTATTGGGAGGTCTCCACAAAAGATATAACCCCCACCGACACATGGTATGTAATGTAATGTTAATGTAGCTTTTACGCATTCATTGCCATTAGAAAAATTCGACAAAATTAGTAGCCTACTTTGTATATGAACACTAGGGATCACGATACTGGTACAATAACTTGGATGTAAGCTATCGACGGATGTAGCTCAAGCGTTACGTGCAAGACTTTGATTTGGAAGGTCCCAGATTCGTTACCCGTCACCGCCATCTGAATAAAAGTATAAGGTTTTCTTTTGAATCCACTTAAACAGTCCTTTGACATTTACTTTACTTTAAATACTTAGTAAGACACCCTAAAGTGAGACATGCTTACACATTATCCTGAACAACACTAAACTGGCAATCTATAAGTGGCACACAAAGGTTAGTACTGCACGATGGTCATTATTTTTCCCAAAAGAGTGGGACGTAGGGTATGGGTATGGGTATGGGTACGATCACATCGTGGTCGTTACGTCTTTCTGTGTCATCGTTCGTGTTGTCATTGTCGTCATTGTCGTCATCGGGGAGTTAGTCAAAGGGGAGGGGAAAGTTTTTAGACGACTTCCTCTTGTTTTCGCGGTGTATGATATAGGTGGGACCAGATAAGCTGTAGCACGTCAAGGTCAAGCGAGAGCACGGACGCCAACGTTGACAATTTACACACAATGGGCATTAGGTAGGGCCTACCGTATTTGGTCATGTTATCGTGATATGTTATCACATAAATCAACATTTTTTAAGCTGTGAATAAAGTAGTTCGTCACACAGAGTCAGTATTTTAGCGAAATAATGATTTTAAGTAATCACGATTTCGAAAGTTTTTTTTGCCTTGTTGGTAATGGTGTGTCCAAAGTTCCAGCTGTTTATAATGCCAACCTCGCCAGATGTGATGTCAATGTTTAGGAGCATCAAAATGTCTTGATTTTATTCGTACACTTCATAAATACTTTATTTTTAGGATATATTGGGCAGGCCTTGGCTTTGAAATATCGTGTTTTTCTCCGAAAGCAGTTTTAGAGACCGTTATTTTATTTACTTTTTGCCGATCCTGTGGCCATAGTGCGTGGACGACAGTGCTGCGATCCCTCGGCGAGTGACAGCTTATCTGGTTCCACCTATAAGAGGTAATCTCTGGGACTATTGTATTACCAGGTCCAGGCGCGGCTGGACCCGCCCGGACCCAGACTGGTAATCTACAAGAAAAAACGAAACATGCAAGCGTAATATTTCTGATTGCAGCTGCGCGGTACTGCCCCACGGTAGCGTTTACGATAAAGACAAGGTCTATACCAATAAAAATTCCCCCCCCCCCCCAGCTTTCAAAACGTTCATACGCGCGTGTCCCATTGTGTGTGTTCTTGATCTTCACAAGGCTTGACATCATCATTCACACATCACTTGGCCCATCCATCGTCTCTATTGGCAATCCATCAATCGTCAATCTTTCTTAATTATTATAGCATTACAATTATGTTAAAATAACATCAACATTTTGCTGCTGGCGCCATCTCGTGCTGGATACGGCACTAGTTTCCATTTACCGACCGATACATACTGGGCTGGCTGGCAATTTCACTGCATGGTGCGATGGGTGCTCAACAGAGCTCACCACTTATTTACGCTGTCTTGGTCTAGTTACGTCACGCGTCTGAATAAGGCTCCAACTATTCCCAACTCCATAAACATGTCGGTAAAGTAGATATCGCGCAGAAGTATTGTCGGCAAAGACAAAAACATGTCAAAAAAAATAAAGCAAAAAAATAAATACATTTTGTGGTGAGCAGTGTCTGGTGTCAGTGCTCACTCCTAGGGTGGTACAACATAATCATGTAAATAAAAACTTACTCTTTTAATATTGAAATTTTGTGGGCGAAAGCATTATTTAGTAGGTATCTTTTGTTGTGAAATACGCATAGTTTTATTTTAGTAGTTGGTACAATTGTTTTCCTAGTTCAGCGGGTTCACCCAACTGCCGCCTGGTCGCAGCACTTGGCGGGAGAGAAAAGTTGAATATCATTTCCTTCTTCTCTCGTATCCTAGCGGCACGAAAATAGCACTGGCATCGGGCCGAAGCTCCAAGGAGAGCGTGCGCGGCAATAACGAAGCAAACAACATTTCATTGAAAATAGCCAGGAAGAAATTAAATAAAATACTAATAATAATACCGACACATCCACCAAAACACTACGTGAATCCTAGACCAAAACATCCATCAAAACACTAGTGAATCCTAGACCGACATATTCACCAAAACACTACGTAAATCGTGGACCGGCACCTCCACCAAAACACTACGTGAATCCTGGACCGGCACCTCCACCAAAACACTACGTGAATCCAGACAGACATACTCAGAATGTACTCACTCTTGATTTACATCACTTCTCCTATCGGTATTATCACCTACCGGTACCGACAGCAATGGCACAGATAACAGTGTGCAATATGCATTTTTTTAAATATATTAATATGCAGTTGCGTAACTACGGGGGAGTGGGGGGAGGCGACCGTCCCACAAATTTTCGGGGGGCGAGAGGGGGCCCAATATTTATTTGACATAAGGTAGGCATATAATATAATAATAATTTGCAACTATTAATTTAAACATAATAGTTCATCCAAATTCTTTTTTTCTAAATAATTTAAACGTAATGGTCATGCAAATTCTATTTTGCCAAGCTTTTCTAGGATGTTGTTACGGGACACTGTATGTTTATGAATTAAGAATGCGCAAATGTGGAAGGGTACATGAGCTTGGCCCTTGTTTTAGATCTCATTTCTTTTGAGTGTGTAAGGTTTGGCTGTATTTTTACAAGTTTTTGTTGTGTGGGTTTTTATTTACTACGATTTGGAAATTAAAAACGTCCGCCCCGACCGGGACTTTTTTAATTTCTAATTGTGGTAAATAAAAACAATTACACATATGGGAGTGTTTCCCGACCAACCAAATCGATAAATAAAATAATTCATTCAAGTTAAAAGTAAACTGGGCATTGTGCATGATACGATGATTAGCGTTTATTTGAAAGTTTATTTGGAAGAAAGAAACAGATCTCAAGTCACTTCGTGTTGGCACAAAACATTTTCTCGGCGGGAGTAAGCCACGAGCTCCTCCAACCTCACATTGCACCGCTCGACATTTTGTCCCGACTTAGTATCTTCTATCTTCTATTGTTATCTTCCCTGCCCAATATTGTAAACGGACAGCCATTTCGTCCTTGCCACCGTATCAGGGGAAAATATAACGCTTTCTAAAACTATTTCGAAGAAGACCACTATTTGAATATCTAGTTTAGAGAATAGATCTGCTAGACAATGGATAAAAGCGTGTGAATAAAATCAAGGTTTTGTATTTGATTCTCCTAAACATTTGGTATTAGTATTAGTACTTATTAGTAGTTTTAGGGCGCTTTAACAGCTAAGATTATTCGCGCTTCCAAGATAAAACAATTTCTAATAGTGTGAGTTACCACCATGTATACTTCTTTCCAAGGGGAGGAACGTAAGGGAGAGATGCGGGGGACAAGGGGTGGACAGGCCTGTGCCGGTCAGAACCAGCCACAAGCGAATGGGGAGGGCAGAGGTTCCCCCACGTCGTGGTCGTCTCCGTCTGAGTCATCATCCGTCCGTGTTGTCATTGTCATCGCCGTCGGGGAGGTAGTCAAAGGGAAGGGGAACGTTCCCCGACGACGACCCAGAGCTCGCCATTAGTTTCAGGAAGTGAAACTTCCCTACTCACGGGCCAAACCACGAGAAGGTATGTGAGTTGGACTTTGATGGCCCCTAAACATTTTGGTGAGGTTTGCAAAGGAAGTGTGGTTAATTCAAAATATAATTACCGATACGGCAAAACAAAACTTACGTATTCGCATTTCTTAACAACATCGTTTTAACTTCATTCTTATACATGTTTGGTTGAAATAACGCAATTACATCAGCTAGCAATTAGGGGAGTACTCCCTGAATAGGCGAGCTCTGGCAGTCGTCGTCGGGTACACCTCCCTTCCCATCGAGGACCTCCCCGACGATGACGACCATGACAACACGAACGATAACAAAGTGAATTTGTCAAAGTTGAGCATGCTTCCGCTTAATTATCGAGTGCAAACTAATATGGTGCCGCGTAAATCACATAACTAACCCAACTTATTATCTGAAGCCCATCTATCCTGTAACAGATATTGATTAGTATTAATTATTTAGAAAGCTCCTTTTCATTTTCCCGTTTTGTCTTTTGACAGCTGCTGTTGCGAATGTGACAGTTGGAATCCTCGGGTCAACCAACTGTTGCGTAATATTTATTCAAATGTTTTCATAATGTATTACATTCTCTACACATTCTCAGCCTCGGACATTTATCAGTGTTACTCAGTACGTCACACGTGCTATCACTACAGGCGGAAGAGTGATCGTCTTAGAGTTAGACGAACAAGAAATGCAGGTTCTTTGAGGCTATTCCAGAGCAATCTTACCGATATTTTGTAAGTCAACGAAAACTGGCTAAAAGTTTGTTGGGTGAAAGATGAATAAAAAAGGAAAATTAAATGGACGGGTAAAAGCTCCATTTTGGCAATTATATGCAAATTTTGGGTCAATATGGAAATGAATGTTCTAGGTGCAATACTTAATTTTAGGCTTTGATTTCTTTTTCAACACGTCTTTGTCTCTTGACTGAGTATAGCCTTACAAGGGAAAATATTATTATGAAATAACGTTTTGTACGTTTTTTTTCGTCCTCCGGTTGAAAACTCTTATTTGTACCACAGTACCACGTGACAAAACAAATCGCACATCGAACATTATTTCAGAAAATTATTTTCCCTTATACTCAGTAGGCCTACGGAGACAAAGGTGTGTTGAAACAAAAAAAATCATAGCTCAAAATTAAATATTGCATCTAGAACTTTCATTTTCTTATTGACCCAAAGTTTGCATATAATGGGATCCATTAACTTGGCTCAACCACCAATGAAATTTTGACTTTTGATATGTTGTGAATTTTGCACACTTTTTGCACAATTTTGCACAACCAACTTCGATTTTTGCACAAGCAACACAAAAAAGTTACGGCAACTTCATTTTGGCTGAGCCAAGTTAATGCTAGAACAACCAAAATGGATTTTCATGTCAAAACCTATGCCATATTTTTGCACACTTTTTGCACAATTTTGCACAAGCAATTCAATTTGAAGCAACCAAAAAATTTCGATTTTTGGCACCTAAGCAAAACGAACAAGTTAAAAGCTATTCCATTTTTGCCCCCTTGTGC